>SNQJ01S0186275.1:0-15654 GCA_010110895.2 Picea sitchensis | reverse complement strand
ATCTAATTACCATAGTGGGTCTTATTTAATAATATAGTGGACCTAGTCCACCTTACATTGAATGACCTCCACTATTATCACTATGGGCCCTCTGGTCCCCCCTACTACCTCTCTAGCTACCTTACAATTACATTCAAGTTTCTCTAGGATACAAATGTGTTGGAAACTAAGGAGACTTGAATTAGTGCACAAACAAGTCAAGGTTGGGGCTTTACTAGAACTGTTCTGATTGGCTGAGAGTTATGCTGGAAAGATTTATGTGCCAATTAAATTTGATTGATCAATGAGATTTATTACATGGCAATGCCCATGTTATAATTCTTCGTTCTCTTATTCAATTTTTGTTGCTAAATTGCTAACTCCAGAATCTCAAGTTCTTTTTTACTCTTATAACCAAGAATTTTTCTTTGAATGTGTTGGCAATTTGAATATATACAGACATGGTGATCTCAGTTCGTTGATTTCTTGTAAGTTTTTTTTCTCTATTAAGTAGATTATTACTTGGGTTTATGTTCTGTGTATCACCAAAAATAGCAGTCATCCCATCGATTCTTAGTAAAGAACCTTTTGATTCTTAGTAAACAACCTTCTGTGAGTTATTCAACATGGTATAAACCAAAATAATAGTCGTTGCATTGACACTTAGTAAATAGCCTCATGTGAGTTCTATTACAGCATGGTATAGGCCATTCAATAATAGGTTGTACCTGAAGAATGTCATAAAATTACATTCTTCATGTACATTTAGGAACTGGTAACTATAGGCGTCTATTGGAATGTCCTTGGTACTTATAGACCACATCAGGTGCTAACAGTATCTCTCAGAAAGCAAGGGTTGGTGCTATGGGCTTGGGATATGTTGGTAATGAAGCGATGTCTACCATGGTCAAAGAATATAAGGAGAGAAGAGACTTCTTAGTCCAAAGATTGCAATCCTTGGAGGGTGTTAAATTATCGACGCCTTTGGTATGCTTCGTTTTGCTTGAACACATGTCCTAGTTTATGCACCTATCTGGTGAAATATTGTATTTTCTTATCACTTGTAAGAGTAACCTTGAAATGTTTTACTAAATTAGTTTCTTCTGATGAAGGGTGCCTTTTATTTATTTCCCGATTTTATTTCCTACTATGGAACTGAAGTGGAATGGTTCGGTGTTATCGATTGCTCGAAAGCTCTCTGTCATTTTTTTCCTAGAGAAGGCACAAGTATGTGTAATTGTCAATAGATACTTATTTTATTTTATTTTCATTATAGTGCAGAGACCATTCAAAGTTGATACATTTATCTAGTATCATTTCACTCATTTTTACATGGCCAAGAGTTGGGGAAAACATAGTGTTGTCTGAAATTTATATAACTTGCAATTTTAGTATTCTCACTACTATTGTCTATTATTTATTAGGTGGATGATGTGTTGAATTTTTTCATAAATGAAGGTTTCCCTTGTCCCAGGAGACGCCGTTGGCAATGATGACTACATTTGTATTTCATATGTTTCATCCCTTGACACGCTTAGAACAACCATAAACAATATAGAGAAGTCCTTGTTCCTTTTGCGCCCTATTGCTGCAGCATCTAAGGAAAGATAACTACTAAGTAATATTTAATGATTCTGAAGGGAAATAATGTTTCACATTCTTGGAATTATATTCTCACCATATATCTTGAAATGGCCTGAGTGGACAAACTTTCTCTATAAAGAATACTGTAAAAAATGTCCAAGTTTAGGTAGAAGTTGAATTGAATGTTTCATCCTTATCAAGGTGTCAAAAATTTGCTGCTGTTGTTATATGTGTTCATTTTAGCAATGTTTGTAGTAAAAGACAGTTTCTTGATTTGGTGAGTAAAGGTCCAGTCAGGACCTGGTCTTCTAACCTCATGTTTGAGATGATTGTGTAAGCAATTCTATTAATGTCACTTTTATTGTGAGATAACAAGTTGTTGATTGCTATGCCCATTTTCTACAATGATTGATGCAACTTTATCTTTGATATATAATGCATATTAAATATTTCTATCCTAAAATGAAGGAGAAGAAAAAATGCAAAGAGAACCAAACCAATTCTCTCCATACAAAGATTTAGTGGACAACTAGACAGAAAATAGCAAGGTCACAACAAAACATTTTATCATGTATAGGTAGAATACTATATTGTATGAGATTTATGCATAATGTGACATTAAAATCATAGGGGCACCAGACCTAGACTCAAATGATGAACATTTCTAAGTCACCATAACCAGGAGGGTTTACTAGCAAAGGCCGAACAAAGATAAAGAGTAGAATAGTCAGAATAATAATCAGTAACCCATATTAAAGCATGTCCAAACAAAACATGAGTTAAGAAATGCAAAAATGAAACCTTGTACAAAGGAAATGCATTCAACTTAGCTTAGCTGGAAATTAACAAAAAATCATTGAGGACATAACATCGGATTAGGTAAAGAAACTCTGAAATGAGGAATCAGGATACTTTCTATGGTTCCATGTATATTTCATGATCCTCAAAGATGAGTTTGGGACTTAACCAGAAATCGCATTTTACTTCATCTTCAGCAAGGTAAGATAAGTTTGGGATTTAACCAGAAATCACTTTTTACTTCATGTTCACCAAGGCAAGACAATTTTGGTACTTAATCAGAAATCACTTTTTACTTCATATTCACCAAGGCAAGAAAATTTTGGGACTTAATCAGAAATCCCTTTTTACTTTGTGTTCACCAAGGCAAGGTTGGGGCTTTACTAGAACTATAATGATTGGCTGAGAGTTATGCTGACAAGATTTAGCTGAGCACTTACATCAACATTGCATTCAAAAAAAATGGATTCAACTAACATGCTTTTAGCATTTTTTGAAAGAAGTTTAAGTACCTTACTATTGGCCATTGATGTCCTTGAGACATCCTTAACGACCTGAGATAAACCTATGGATCGCAATTTGACCCATGGAAGGCTAGTTGCTTCCAAGAGCCCCATTGGCCTACAATTTAAAATATAAAATGGAAAAAGAAAAGGTTTGTCTTGCAACTTAAATTTTTTTACTGCAACCTGTTGGGTGCAAGAGAATAGGGTAACCTTATGATCTGGATACTTGCACTAGCTTCAGAACGATGTCTATATTTCAATGAAGTCTTACATCATATTTTTGTCCTGCACGAAAAATTAAAAGACTTAAAAATTCATTATCCACCCTCCTAACTCTTGTCATTCCTTTTTCACTGCCCCTTAAATTTTGTTCCTAGTCCCCAACTGTATCGAAGCATGTCCCTCCAGTATTGAACCTTGGTGAGCATATAGGATGTTCCACCATTACATGAGCTTAGATTTACATAGGATAGACTCTAGTATTTTAGAGCAGTTGTAAAATTTCCTTCATTCCATGTTCCACCATGAGTTGTTTTGAAATTTGAATAATAGCACAAATTTATTGCAATCATAGTAATGGACCTCTCAATTGATAAATGTCTGCAACATATCCATTGATATTTTGTTCACAATGAAGGTGTAACATGATACTAGTTGTTACAAAATAGTGTTTTCAAGGTGTAAAGAATGAGATCTAACTTGGCTATATTGATTGCTTAGAAAATCCATGTGATTTGAATTCCTTCATTGTGAGTCTCGTGTAATCAAATAATTTAAAGGCATTAATTTTTTCTAAAGCTATATAATTAAGAATATCGTTGATACATGACTTAATCTATGAATCCATAACACTATCTTATGATTGTCGTTTGTGCCTTATTAATACTTTCAAATAACCATGAACTAAATTGTTTATGCCTTGCCAAGACTTTCAAAGAGCCATGAACTAACTATCAAGTTACAAAACAGAGCATTGTTCTAATTTTACCAATATGATTCATAATTCTTTGCTATGAGGAATTTAACATACTGAGATGAAGGACCAACTATATACCTATCAAGATGTTTGGAAACCCTGGTAATTATTCACCACCAAAGACTCACGCAACACCTTCTGAGCGGATTGGGATAACCGTACCAAATTCTAATTTCTTCTTCTATGAACAGGAGGCTCCACCACTGGCATCTCTTGCCCTTTTTTTTGTTTCGTTGAGGGGAAATAAGCATGAAGATTCAAGATATGAAAGGTAAACCGAGCCCCGGGGAATTAGATAGTTTCGGGATGGTATAAAGAATAACCTTTCACTCACTAGACTCTGTAGTTCTCACGAACGAACCAGACAAGTAACAAAGCTCTGATTTTAACCACATACATATATGGGCATTGGGTAGATCCCATACAATTTATACCAGGTGGGAGGGCCAAAATGCTCTCAGAAATCCCCTTGTTATTTGGAAATCGGGAAAAGGAAATATTGTAGCTACCGAGTGCCCATACCATAAAATCTAGGCGAATTAAAGCATAAACCTCGATTTTACCAAATCGCAGGGTGAAGAAGCTATCAGAAATTCCCATACTTCTAGAAATTTGGGTAATGGAAGCTTGTCCCTCCAAATTTTAGGGGCGAAATATAATTTATTTTCCTCTATCACTCCTAAAAACACGGGCTAACCATGTACATGATTTTTCCCCTAAAATAAATTACGGGCTAATGATATAAGTTTAAAAAAATCACTCTAATACAAAAAATTCGCCCAATAAAAAATTGGATGCCCCTAAATTTCCCCCATGAGCGAAATTTCGCCACTAAAATCATTTATGTTTATGATACCAGCGCTAATTTACCCCAATACAATTTTGTGTCTAATTTGCCTCCTTTTTTAAATGAACAAGAAGGCTTCTCGGGTATTCAGTATGACCTCAAAATGATTATGGAACAGGGTGAACCTCTTACTACAGATCAACTCGTCCATTGCCAAATCTAGAACCGGTGTATTGTGAAAGTTGTTTTGACTGGATCCAAAGATACTATTGAGACATCCTTTACTTACAAGCTCAGATGAATCTAGTAATCACTCGGAACTCAGTTTTGGAAAAGGAAAATGAAGATCTCGGAGCTTGCATCTGATTGAATTCGCTCAGAGCCAACAAACGTTTCAAGAGATCGAGAGATGTGATTATAAAAAACTCCATCAGTTTCAATGATATTGTAAATTCAGATTTGTCTGATGTTTCCCTTTCAAATTTCTAATTGGTAAATATGTTTGCTTGTAATTCACGATTAGATTTTGTTTGGATAATAAATGAATTCATTTTTATTTTGTTTTTATTTAGACTAGCTACATAATCAAAGATTTTGTAGCTTATCTTTTAAATTTATTTATTTGATTATTGTCTAATTTAGATTTCATTTTTCTTTGTCTCGGGTGAACAACAGGTTAATGTACAATGATTAATAGAACAAGTCAAAAGTTGGGAATATAATGGACTTGTAAATTTTGTTTTTGAAAAAACAATGTTTTAAAGATATAACTATTTTGGATTATAAGATTTCAACAGAATTATCTTTATGGTTTTTTTTTTTTTAGTAAAATATTTTTAAAGAATTCCTCTCTATCTTGCATGATATGAGGAACAGACTAGGAACTTGTTTAAATAGCACTACTTGCCCAGGGGGAGGGGAAATTCCTCTTGGACCATATGATGGACTTATTATTCTGAAACTATATGGGACACAGTTTACTCTTTGGCTTTCGTCCTTTTATAGACTGTGTAATGTTATTATTGTTTCTCATACAATTTCTGGATGTGAAATTTTATCTGTATTGAACTAGCTTTAGATTGTTCTGCATATAAATTTTCATGTTATTTTTTCTTTACGTGGTTCATTGTATTTTGGTTCTGTTGATATATGTGATTGATAGTCTATCTATTCATTTTGAGTTTACATCTAATGTTGGGTATTTGGTAATACCATTTTTTAGAGTTGGAGTTTATTTCACTTTCATCTACTGGACATTTTAAAGTCACATAAGATCATATCTATTTTTCTTTCTATCATCATAGATTTGTTCCAGAATATAAAATACTTCCTTGAGTTGTTTCAGGAAGTATAATTCTCTCTTTTGTCATATATTTATACTTGACACGGGTTAAGTGGATCTTATACAAGCAGAGAAAGACGATTCTAGCTTAGTGTTGTTGATCAGTGTAGGGTTAGTTAGTTTATATTTTATTTGATTTGTTGATTTGGGAGTGAATAATGATTACATCATTTAAACGTTAAATGCTTTGTCCATTAACGTTATATCATTTATAATCTTATTCACTCATCATTTATTATTTTGTCATTTATAGTATAAAAATAGTTTCCTTTATTTTTCATCTTGTTTTTATCCATTAGTTGAAAACAATCATTTTCACGAGGCTTTATTTAAACCTTGTAATTGTATATATCTATTGTACATAATACTACTATTATTTAAGAAATTGTATTAATGTGTTGATTGATATAATTGTACATTTAGTTAGTTTACATCTTTTAATTATTTTAGAATCTTAGTTGGCTAATGGAGCCATAAAACACGTCGGGGTAGATTATCCCAAAGGGCTTGGGTTAAATAGAAAACCCTGGTCTGGATCTTCCCTTCTCTTTGATCGTGTGTCATAAATACCCGTCAACAAATGGTGCTAGAAGGAGGGACTAAAAGTCATTGATGGCATGAGGAGTTCGTAGGACTCCCCCAAACAATCGTTCTCCTGGCGTGACGTGTAGTCGCTCATACCCTAACGTTATACCTGACACAGATACTACCTCAAAAAATATTCCTGACATTCACGCCAAGCCAGTGACACCAGTTCCTTAAGGGATTGATGTATAGGAAATTGTCCACCAGTCGATTTTCAGAACTCAAAGTGCTTTATCCTAAATCAGACATCCTGGTAGACAGTTAAATCAACCACTTGATTTCTCCAATATGCAATAACAACCTCTTGACACTGGTATTCCCAATAACACATTAAGTGGTAATATCATCGATCCTTCTAAAGCACTAATACTGGGTGTTGGGGGATCTGGTCTCCCACCATCCCCACCTGGTTCTTCTCCACCCTCTTCAAGAGAGGAATCCTTCGACGAAGGCACTTATTCATATGAACAATATTAACCTTCATATACACAAACTCCCATGGCTAACCACAATAATATCGCCAGACCTTGGCTCGATCAATATGTCGTGGCAGTACTTGGACCCCAACACCCGTTACCCAAACATCTGGAAAAGTGGCTACCCAAATTCGACCTAGATTTGAAGCAATCAGCTGAGGATCATATCAAGAAATTCATGTTAGTTGTTAGGCTCTGGAGCATCGAACACGAGGATGTCGTGTGAAGGTTATTCCATTACACTTTTGAGGGGAATGCCTCGACTTGGTATTTTTCACAACAACCCTAAACCATTGTCTCTTGGGATAATTTTGAAACCTTCTTTCTAGAAAAAATTGGAGATGATAAATCTCCAGAAGTTCTGGTAATGGAGCTTTCTAGTATGAAAAAGAACCCTAAAGAAAAAGTTAAGGATTTCAACCAGAGATTCCTTATGTTAGAAAATAAAATCCCTATAGATCTGAATTCCTGTGGAAAACTTGACTGTTGCGTATTATACTAAGGCCCTGCATAACAATATATATATATATATGGGTTAAAAGGTCCAAAAAGAACACATTACTAGAATCCTTTGAGGAGGCAGTCCTTATCAAGAAGTACATTCTGATTTTAAAAGATAATTTAAATATGGAGACTGAAAGAGCCTCCTCTTCTAAAAAGAAAATAGAAATTCTTACTAGACCTCCTCAAAGTAAAAATCAACAAGAGACTTTAGACTTGGAAAGTTTGCAGAAATATTTCCATAAATTATCCAATCAGGTCGTAGACTTAAAAATATCTGTTGAGGAAGCATCTACACGTAAAGGAAGTTTTAGACCACCTTTCAGGAAACCTTTTCCTCCAAACCGGCCAAACCCAATGACAGAAGGTCTGAACTTTGAAGGACTACAGTATGCTTTACAAGCAATACTGGAAGCACATGATAACATTGTTTATGTACCTCCTAAAAATAAAGACAACACAGGTGAAGAAGAAACACTTGATGAGGAGGACTCATCTCCTCCCATTTTTGGACATTTGTGGAACATCATCTTTCAAGCAAATTTTGAAACTGTCCATCCTTATAACACTCGAAGTAAAGTACAAAACAAACTCCCACCCAAAACAAGTAGGAATATGGTATCCAAACAACCTAAACAAATTGAAACCAAACAAAACCCTGTTGCCGAAGTTTTAGAATATGATTTGGTTGAAGATCTTAAAAAACTAACAGCAAATATATCAGTTTTTGAATTACTTAAATTCCCTCTTATCCTATAGAAAATGCTCCAAAGTATAGCTGAGAATAATAAAAAGAATGATCCTATGAGCAGAAAATCAGTAGAAAATCACCCAAATAAAACAAAAGATGTCTCCTGTAAAAAATCATCTGAAAATTAGGATAAAAGGGACATATCAGAGAAAACTGTAGGAAATTTAGATAAGACTATTTCAAGTACATCCATAAAAAATAAGCAGAATTTTGTTGTCTCATCACGAAAAAATGTACCACCTTTCTTGTTAACTTTCAAAATTTTCAACAAAAATGTACATAACTGCATGGTTGAATATGGTGCATCATCAAATGTAATGCCTCTATCTACGTGTCAGAAAATTAATGTTGAATTCAAAAATTTTGATTTAAATATCATTCAGTTAGACTGAACTAATGTCAAGGTCATTGGTGAACTTAAGAATGTATTGATAAGGTTAACATCTAACCCAAAGATCCGCCAAGTAATTGATATAATTGTTGTTGATATTCCAGAAGTTTATGGATTGTTTTTAAGTAGAGATTGGTCAAAGAAGTTACATGGTTATTTTTCTATGGATTGGTCTCATCTGTGACTACCAAAGAATGGACAGCCTAACAAGATCAGGATAAATAGAGAACGTTACCTCAAGTACACTATTACAGATTTAAAAAATCCTAGTGAGCCTTTTACTACTGCTGTAAATACAATTGAGGCACAGGGAATGAATACTTTTTTTGGAAATTTCATGACTGGAACATTCTCTATCACCGACCCAGAACAACAATCTGAAATATCAGCCTATACTCAGATGAAAACTCTAAAAAGTAAACCGAACATTGTTGATGACGAAGAAATATGGTCATTATACTTTGATGGATCTAAATCCCGGGAAGGGGAAGGAATTTGTTGTGTACTTATCAATCCAAAAGGTAATAAAACATTTATTTCCTATCGATTAGAATTTGAATGTACTAACAACACAACAAAATATGAAGCACTCCTGCAGGGACTAAAGAAGGCATTAGATCTTGACGTGCAAAACTTGGTAGTATTCGGCGACTCTGAAATCATAAACAAGCAGGTAAAAAATGTTATTCATTGTTTATCACCTCACCTAAAAAACTACCAAACCGAGGTATCGAGCTTAATACGTAAATTTCTCTCTTTTAACATAAATTCCATTCCTAGGTCAAGTAATTTGGAAGCTGATTTATTAGCTAATGTTGCTTCAAAATTATTTCCTGCTGAGGGTCTTTCTCCTAATGCATTCTTGGTTGAATTATTATTTAGGCCATCGATTCCCGACAAAATCATCAATTGGTGAGTGTTTGACGACGATCAACAAATCATCAATTTTTTGCATATGGACGACACTTTCCAAGATGCGGTAATCGATGAAAGCACCCACAATGAAAACCTCTAAGATTTCATGGTAATATCGAACCCTCGTTCTATGGAGATATCATCTAAGCTAGTAAACTCTATCCCCAAATCGGTTGTTAGATTAGAGAAATTTTATGATTTACATGACAAGTTTAGGGGGGTAGTTAATTGAAAAAAGAATAGTTCTTCATTACTATATGAAACTATAAATTTTGGAACGCAAGATAATCCTCAAAATATCAATCTAGGCAAAGGGTGTTCGGAACAAGAGATATCTACATTCATAAAATTGTTCAAAGAATTAAAAGATGTGTTTTCTTGGACATATGATGATCTAAAAACTTTTTATCTAAACATAATACAGCATGTAATTCCCATGAAGCCCCAAACCCAACCTTTTCAACAAAAACTTAGGAAAATGCATCCTAAATTAGAACCCACAGTAAAAAAGGAACTAAATAAATTACTCACCACCAAGATCATTTTCCAGTCTGACATACTTAGTGGGTATCCAACTTAGTCCCAGTAAGAAATAAAAATGGGGAAATTTGATTGTTTGTCGACTTTTGTAATTTGAACCGAGCCTTTGATAAAGACAATTACCCGGTTCCCCAATGGAACAAATTTTTCAACAAGTATCTAGTTCTGAGATGCTATCTTTATTAGATGGTTTTTCAAGGTATAACGAGGTCCTTATGTCTCCAACAGATCAGTTGAAAACCACTTTTCGTACCCCATGGGGCACTTACACCTATAGAAAAATGACTTTCCAATTGATTAATGTTGGGGCCACCTTCCAGAGGGAAATGGACATTGATTTTCATGGCCTTATCAATCAGTCAATCGTTTCTACCTAGATGATGTCACTGTCTTTTTGAAGAACAAGAAAGATCACTTGTCTCATCTTAGGGTTGTGTTAGAATGATGTCGCAAGTTCGGTATTTCACTTAATCCTAAGAAATAAGTCTTTGTAGTAGAACAAGGAAAATTACTTGGATTTATATTCTCTAACTATGGAATGATAATTGACCCCGAACAAACCCAAGCCATTGCCAACCTTCCTCCACCTTCTTCCAAAAATGAAATGCAATCCTTTTTGGGTAAAATAAATTTTGTCAAACGATTTGTTCCAAGTTTTTTTGAGATGGTTAGACCTCTACAAAACCTGATCAAAAGGATGTTCTGTACAAATGGGGATCACAAGAGAATCAAGATTTTAATTCAATTAGAAAATATATAACCAAAGCTCCCTCCTTGATGAGTCATGATTTCTCCCAGGATTTCACATTGTATACTTTTGCATCTGACAGATCTTATGATGTTGTGCTCACACAGAAAAATGTTGAAAACAACGAGATACCTATTTCATTTATGATATCCGACTTTAAAGGAGAAAAATTAAATTACCCCACAGTATATCAACAGACATGCATTTTATCAAAGCAGTTAAACATTTCAGATATTACCTTTTGAAATCCAGGATAAAAGTCATTGTTCCTTACCCTGTTGTAAGAAATTTGTTAGTGAAGAAGGAGCTAGGGGAGAAAAGGGAAAATTGGATGACCTCCCTTCAGGAATATGATATTTAAATAGTACCTGCACAAATTGTTAGAGGTCAGGGCCTTTGCAAATTGGTATTCAATTTAGTTGAAAAATCATAAAATCAAATAACAACATCAGTTGCAAATCTGCATAGCGAAACACAAATCTGTTATACACACACACTGTCTAATTCATGGTATGATGATATCAGATTTTATTTGTTGCACGAAATTGCTCCTCATAACCTTGATCCAAAAAACAGAAGAGAAATGAGGCTTAGATCTACATTTTTTCAATTAATTAATGATATATTGTTTCAAAAGAAGTTTGATGGTGTTTTTATGTGTTGCCTAGAAAAAGAAGAATCTGAAAAGGTGTTAGTTGAACTGCATTCCGACAATGTTGGGGGTCATTTTGGTGGAGATACAACCGCCCACAAAGTACTTAGGGTTGGCTACTATTGGCCCACCTTATTTAAATATGATCACACTTTGGCCCGCAAATTTATAATCTTTCAAAAGGCTATAGGACGGGTCAAGAAGGTTGTTTTCCCTCTACATCTTGTTACGGTAGACACACCATTTCAGCTGTGGGGCCTAGATATTACAGGACCAATTAATCCACCTTCCTCGTAGCAACACAAGTATATTCTTACGGCAACAGATTATTTTGTGAGGTGGTATGAGGATTTACCATTAAAGGTAGTAAACACGAGTCAGGTAGTTTTGTTTTTAAACTCTCATATTATCACTCGTTTCGAAATACCTGAGTGTTTAGTTTTCGACAATGCTCTTTTATTTTTATTCCCTGGATATGAATGTCTTTGCTTTAGAAAAAGGGATTAAGCTTAAATAATCTGCCATCTATTACCCCCAAGGAAATGGTTTGGCCAAGTCAACAAATAAAAATCTGATCAAAATAATAAAAAGAATAGTGTCAGAAAATCATAAAAATTGGCACAATGCGTTGTACAAGGCACTTTGGGCTGATAGAGTCACTCTGAAAGCTACCATCGGTAATTCTCCTTTATTCCTCGTTTACAGAAGAGAATCCATCCTTCCTCCACACTTATTACTCCCTTCTCTGCGATTATCGCAGAAAGTTCAAGAGGAAGAATGTCCCCCTTTAGAGAATCATATAAACCCTTTACTAAAACTAGAAGAAGTAAGGTCACAAGCAAAACCTAAATTATATCAGCATCAGCAAATTGTTAAAAGTTGGTTTGATACAAGTTCATCCTCAGAAATAAATTTTAATGTAGGGGATTTGGTCCTCAAATGGGACAAAGAACACAAGAAAAAAGGAGAACATACTAAGTTTCAAAACCTGCGGTTGGGACCTTTTGTCATTTCTAAGAAATTGGGTCCTAGTTATTTTCATTTTCACAACTTAGAGGTACACCCAGACACTTTTCCAGTGAATGGCCAGTCTCTCAAGAAATACTTCACCTGAGAAAATCAGACTTACCCCCTGCAAATATCTCTAGCTTTTGTTTTATTTATTTTTTTCATTTTCTTTTGTTTTTTGTGTTTCCTTAATAATTATTTTTGAATCACAATTCATTATTGAGGGGAATCGGATATCTCACTAGCAGTAGTTGAAATAGTTCAATGCATATGCACATTAAGTTTTAAACTCAAATCAGTTATGATAATTCTTTGCCAACTCATCGTTCCCAATTTTTGTTGAAGTATTAGGGAAATACAACTATCTTTAAAACTTCTTACACCATCCCAGTTATAATGAGATCAACTCAAAGCACTTCCCCATTCCTAAGATGATTTCGTGATTAAAATATAAATTTCCAAATCATGATGAAAATTATGAATTCTCAAAGAACAAAAAACAATATTAATGATCAATCCTATGATTTCTTGGCTGTGAAATCTTCAGTATCACCTCGCTCTCTCATTATCATGAAGTTTCTGAAAATTTTATAAACAATTATAGAGAGTTGGAAGCACTTTAATGTGTAGGAATTGTGTGTAAACTCGACAGGATACTGAATAGGTCTGTTGGTAGTGGGTAAATGCACACATGATACCAAGACAACTTCATCAGAGTACTGAATGGGCCTGCTGGCAGCGAAGCAATGTCGGGTTCGAGATCCTTCAGGTATGTTTTTAAATTGATCAGATATCAAGATATTTTTATCATAAATGGATGAATTTTGGATGGGATCGAAGTACTGGAGAGGGTTCAATGACATCCCCACCAAGGCTATAAAGGCTTACTGGTAGCAATGGCCCTGTCAATGGTATTGGAGTTACTTGTATAAATATCATTACCCTTTTGATCGAAACGAAATTTTGGATTACAATCTTTTGGAAGAACTTTCTTCGATGGTGTGACTGTGTTAATTTTATGAGTTAATGTCAGAACATTTAATATGTTTCTTAATTGTTTTTAGTAACTGTCTGATCTATCTTTTCCCTGATATGAAGTTCTAATGATGCATATATAACTACTCCACCCAGTGAGTCTCCATTGTTGGCAACCATATATTCGTTTCGTTTTCATCAATATTTAAAACATAGTTTTTACGAAAGAAAATTTTTAATAGCTGCCTCTTTGTGTCTGTGAAGACTTCAATTATGATTTTGGTTTGAAAAATTGTTGGATTGGTTGTTCTGTGTTTTTGAGTTTATTTATTCAATAAATCTCTTGTTTTTTCTTGTTCAATTTCATTATTGTTTAAGCATGAAATTTAAACAATCTTGGTCTAAACTCATCATACAAATTCTAAAGCTTCTCCTTGTGAAATTGGATGAGTACTTAAAAACACCTAAAGATCTTAAGAACCTTGAAGGGTATTGAGCATATCATTTTGTGAATTTTTTCTTTACCAATATTATATGAGTTGATCACCTTTGGGGTATGCCTTAATCGTTTTATTCATTCAAAGTTTTGATTATCACCTACCAACTCCATGATCGCTTATGAAACTAAACTTTGAAATATGAATGTTATCCCCTATTGTCATATCGCAGTCTAATCATTGTTGTACAGGACTGTTATCCAGGCTCTAAAACAATTACACTCTCGTCCTACTGGCCTAAGCTCACATTCATTGCCTCAGTGGTGGTGCTTCATTTTTGGGGTTAGGTTGTCAATAAAGGAGGTGATTTTCAATTATGCATGTCCTCTAGTTCAGTATTCAATCAACATCCTAAGTGGTGGTTATAGTGGCCTTCTCATGAAGCCTTATTTATCAGGTCACCTCCGAAAATGCAGAACTTATCGTCCATATTGGGTGGTTTCAAACACAATCCCCTCTGTTAGCACTCTGTAATTTGCCCAAGGTTGTGAGGCAGTCACAGAGGCAACATCAAAACCACTTCGAGTTTTGGATCTAGCCCTCCAAGACTCAGAGAGGGATCTCTCTGTCTGATATAGCTATGTTTGAAGAGGATATTAGGCTAGTTAATGGGTTCAGAGTTTGGATTTTAAAATTGGTAAGAGCAGTGAAAAGGAACCATGGGCGATGGAGTCACAAACTGAGATTTAATCAAAAACAAATCCTGCAGACAACTTTACAGGGAAAGGTAGGCAAATTATTGGATTTGGTAAAATTAAATGATATGAAAGAGGAGGAAAAATGAATGATCAATTTAGCAACAGAGAAATGAAGAATTCTGCCACTGAATATCAGAAGAAAACATTAATATTATCCACAGCCAGAAACAGAGTGTATCTTACAACAAATTCTGCTGATAATCTTATGTCGAATAATAAGGAAAGAAAACATATGGAGACAGAGAAAAAAATTTACTGGAGGAGCACTTCACCAATATACTTGACACAAGAATCCTGTAACTGTTGCGACTGTATTATCTGAATTGATGAAAAAACTACAGTTGGCTCTGTGAGCTGCTTTATACAAAATTCATAATGGTTCCCTGACTGATCAATATTTTTACATTAAAAATCATCTCTATAAATAGGAGAGGTCTCCTCAATAAGTTTCGGAAGTCGTTTTAACCGCCTCGGCCAAAAATAGCCACCACTCCCACAAAATTTGGAGCTTTCTGCCATGAAAGACGGACTGGTTTTCTGCGAAAAAGGGGTCCGAGAAGACATGATTTTCTCTTCAATGATGACACCTGGGAGAAAACGGAAAGAGGTTATTGTAGATGGGCATGTTATGGATAAAAACCTCCTTCGTTTTCGCCAAATTCGTCCCCAGATGGTCGTGAAGGCTCCTGTAAGATCGGGACTGTAACGAAAAATTGAAAATCTGGAAAAATAGGCCTCGAAGATGTCTTCGATTCTCCCGGCTCGTAGCTATGTTGCAAAAAATGAAAGAGGTTTTTGTTCTTCAGCCTGTTCTAAGAAAAAAAATCTCTCAAATTTTTAAAATCCATCTCCGTTTGCCCAAAAATCGATCTGAAAGAGAACGTGGTAAAACAGGCAAAAATTAGGCAAAAAGTGGGAAAAGTGGTTTTTTCGGTGGAAAGCGGT
>SNQJ01S0186274.1:0-18619 GCA_010110895.2 Picea sitchensis | reverse complement strand
AATTTTGCATATTCTTATTTCTCAATAAGATTTGAATCTTCTCATGGTTCCTTAAATAGTATGCATGCAGCTTGAATGCTTATTATTGCTAATTATGATTGATTTCTTATAGTTAAAGAGGGTAATTAAAGTGGTATTGAAATCCGCATGTGGTGTGTAAGGAAGACATTAAATCTCCTTATGGGATTTTATGATTTGAAGTGTATCTAGTATCTGAATTACTTATGAATGATTAATTAAGATATATCATGCTAGTAAGGTACATGGGTGAGTTACATACGTGTTGTATTTAATGCAAATGGTGAAAACTTGATTTGATACTTGACCTGGACTGATCCTGACTTGACAATATACTAATGAAGATTGCATTAGATCTTTTTCAACTCCTAAGATTGTACTTACGCTGATTGGGTTCTTATTAATATTTATGTATTATTTTCTTATTCAAAATTACACTTAAGCATTGCTTGAAAGATTTATTAAGTAGAGTAGGTTATTATTTGCACTATGAGGAATTGATGATTAAGTATGCTGATAATTCTAGTCTTGAATAGCGGTGTATGATTGAATTAATTGGATTTAGATACTTCCTTGATCCTCAGAACATTTTCGAGTCGTGAGACCTTAAATGGTCAAAATCAATCAGATGAATCCTATACTTGAGCATTGTTTATGTGTCTTGGAGGTTCGAACCATGTAGGATAGGTTGGGAGGGTAGCTTCCTTATATGTTACCTTTATAAGATACAATTGATTGAATAATAGTGATGTTGATTCAATAGATTGTGATGAAATTGATTGTGTAGTTATTTATATATGATATGACGCATTTTCACTTGTACTAACGTTCATGCAAAAAAAATAAATTATTACCTCTTTTGTACATTAACAATTGTTGTCGTAATGGAGGGGTCGTTACATGTCCCTCCATTTATGAATATTTGAATATATTAATTTTGGTTATTTATGTGGTGAAATGTTTTGAGAAAAATACTTATATCATCCTAAAAATTGGTGATGAGGAATATTCTTTTAATTATTATTTTTAATTTATTTTATTTTACTAGAGACAAATTGATTAGAGAATCTAGTTACAAAAAGAGTAATTCATTATTCCATGGGAGAATTAAAAGGGATAAAAACCACCAGAGTAAATATTTTCCATGAGGACAAGTGTAAAACTACTCCCAAAAATGTGGGATACAAGGGAACAAGTTATCACAAAGTTATGCCAAGAAGATTCCCTTGGGTTAGCGATGAGGCTGAATTGGAGAAAAAGACCTAGGTGCATTATCATTCTTCTTGGTAACAAATGAAAAGAGAAGTATAGATGAGGTAGGACATTGTTGAGTACATATGGTGAGGATTTGAGTTTGATGGTTCTGAGAAATATTCAAGCTTTGAATTACCTAGAGAAGGTTATTGAAAAATTTCAGTCCCTATGGAATAATGAATTAGGCTTGAGGGTGACAGGAACAAGTGAATTTGGATTCTCTGGTCTAAGGTTGGGAGGAACTAGATTTTCTACTCAGTTTGTCCCTGGAAATTTAAAGGAGGCTCATATATGATTTACTAACCTCTATTTTATTCATGGAGTACATAACAAAAATAATTCTATGTTTTGAGGTTATTGGATTTTGTCTTCAGTAAAGAAAAGTTGCATTTCATTATGTCCCTAATTAGTTGTTGCAAGAAAAAGAGGTTGATCATTTTGATAAAACAAATGTAAATAAAAGATATATTTACTTTGGAAAATGAAGAGAGTACATAGTCTTGGAAGCATGGGGGTTCACATGCCAAAAAATGGAAACCAGAGTCGTCTCTAGGGTTATAAAAAAAATATGCAATATTTATGTATGAATATACAAATATGGTTGGGAATCCATTTAAAATTTCCTAAAATATCATAAGCGTGAGCATAAGAAAAACATAGAATACAAAATAAAGGAATTAGGTTGGAATACTATTGTAAGGTTGGGAATATATCAAATAGTCATTGGAAGTAGACTTGCCTGGCAGTGCATCATAGAGAAAGTTCAGGCGACGATTCAGGCGCTCCTTTCAAAATAGAGGGTCTTCCAAATCTTGACATATATTGATGATCAAAGTAATATACTCCTCGGAGAATTCAGGCCGAGAAGAATCGGGATTCACCTCCAACATGCAAATTGTTTCCTGAAATGGAGTCATTGGAGGTGCTTCTTCAACTATGGGATATCTCCAATTTCCTTCTGTTGTAGTGTTCCAGAAAGCTTGACTTGTTGCAACATTTGTATGCTCCTCACTATAAAAAATCGAGTGCATTGAAATTTATGAAGCTGAGAAGGAAAGGACTCATCAATGGGTCCATGATTGAATTTTCCCATGTGGTGATAATACCAATATGCTACGTAGTTCCAGAATGAATTTCCTGAGAGGGGAATTGCACTAAATCACTTAAATAAGTAATGGTTTCATGCCGTAGTTCATAAAAATATCTGTGGTAACCAGGTCCTCCGTTGGAGTAGACATGCTCACAAGGCATGATGTCAATACCTAGGGTAAGGGAAATAGAATGAATATAGATAGTCTGGAACATGGAAAAATTGGATCTCTCCAAAGGATAAGTTGAGAGTGCATAAGGGGCGAGAAGGAGAATTATTTCATAAAAGTGGGGAACCATGTGCAAATATCTGCAAACTGATGCATTGAGAGCGTAATTACAACAGCGTGGACATTGTCTTGTTTTGTAGGCTTCCATTTCACTCATAGAGGCATTCTTAACCAGATCTCCATTGAACTCATGTGGTGAAAAATCCCATCACACCTATCTGAAATAAATTTCCTCATCAAGAAGTGAAGCCTAGAGGAGAGGCAACAAACTAGGGTGGTGTTTAAATGCATGTTGTGATGTGTGGCACCCCATTCATTGAGGGATAATATAAATATGAAACTTCTAGGAACTATTGGAGAATGGGATGAGTTGGGTGGGAAAGAGTGTCAAGGAAGAAATAATTATACGAAAGAGTTACCCCTTCATTGGCCAATTTTTCCACATCCTTGTTGGTTTCTCTTCATACATGTGAGGGGATAAGGATAAGGCTAGGTTGAAGGAGGGATTTTAGGAGATCAAGAGAACTGAGTAGGTGCTAGTTGGGAGAGATTTTGGTACAATCAAAGCCATGAAATATTTTGGTTGAAAGAGTGATGATAAGTTGATAGTATCCCTCGATGATGAGTTGTTTAAGGCCTAGATGAGAAGAGTCCTAGATTACTTTGATCAATCCCCAGAGTTCTGTAGAGTTATTGGTGTCAAATTCCATAGTTCCTTCCATTATGTGATTAATGGATTCTTCACTATTTCTAAATATAGCATCATACTCTGTAGGTCTTAGATTATCTTTGGAGGCCCCATAAAAATTCAACTTGTGGAATCTAGGAGGGGGACATTTCCAAGTAGTTGGGCTTGTCATGGATATTTACCTTGGGTGAAGTTCAGTGGTAGAGAGGGAGGGGTTAAGACATATGTTCCATTGTTAGAGTATGGTGTGATTATTGGGATTAAAATTCGTATCTTCAATCGACCATTGCCTTAATCTCATTGTTTCTTGAATATTGTTGTAGATCATTTTTGAAGCCAAGTTCATCGAGGAAGGATTTGATTGAAAAACTATTCGATTGCACTCCTTCCATATTTTCCAGACAACAAATCCAAGAATCAGTTGCCATATTTTGTTAAGGATGGGATTTATGAAGGAATTAGTTCCCCATCCTTCTATAGTGTGAATGGTGTTGTCTCGTTTTCGATCCCTCTTCCTCATGATGGTTGCCACCTTGTCCCAAATTTATGGATTGAAGGATCATTGTTTCATTAAGTGCTCCATCATTTCCTCTTGTTGTAAACAAAGAGGACATACTAAAGGTCCAACAAAACCTTTTTTCCTTAACTTATCCTAGGTTAGGATCCTATTTTGAACAAGAAGCCATAGAAATGTATAAACCTTTAGCCAAATATGCAATTTCTAGATATTAAACCATATCGATTCTTTAGGAAGTTAGTAGAATTTGGTTGTTGGATAATATGTTTCTTCGATTTTGAGGGTACCTACCATAGAGTTCCCCCATCTGAGAATATAATGTCCTTCCCTCAACTGAAATTTTCTCTGGGAATATAATTACTTCCAAGGGTTTAAGTTGAAAACCTCATGAATATTAATATCACTATGTGTATCCTTCCATACTCTCCATTGGGAGTATTGGGGTTTCTCTTTACATAAATTGGACACCTTTTCATGTTTTTTTTTATCATAAGGGTTTGGATATGTTGGGGGCCTTCCAAGGATTGAATTTAAGGAGGTTGCTACCAAGAGTCAAACCAAAAGTATGCCTCTTGTCCACCTTTTATTTCCCAGAAATAATGCTCTTGTATGATGGGGTGATTTCTCCATGCTGCATTCCTAATATCAAACCCTTGGATTTGATCATTCATTCTTATGAGTTAATTTTCATGTATATTTGGATCATATTTTTATTTCCATAGCCTGGCCCATAATTCTTTAGGGTGTTTCAACCATCACCACCATATTTTGGCACCCATAAATTCATTTATCAAGAATGGATCATTTATCCCTAGACCACCATTGAGTTTTGGTTTGCACGGTTTCTCCCAGTTGACTAAATCCCATTTTCTCTTAGATTTCATTCCCTGCCAAAGGAAATTTCTTTGCAATTTTCTAAAAGTGTTAAGTACATATTTGTGAGTTGCTAGTGCTGAAAACATATAAGTAGGTAAATCCTCTAAGACTGATTTAACTAGGACCAGACGACTTGCCAAATTTAAGGTTCAGAAGGTCCACGATTTTAGACTTCGAGCCAAAGAATCAATCAAACTATACCATGAAATGTTTCTAGTTGTTGAGTCAGAGAGATAGATGCCAATATAATTAGATGGAAGGGAACTCCAAGGGATGTGTAATAAATGGGAGATGTGAATTTTAATAGTTGGCGGTGTATTAAAGAAAAATATCTTGGATTTCTCTATATTTGTTGATGTTCTTGAGGATTCACTGAAGTTTGCAAGAATGAGTTTTAGTTTTTTGTATTCTTGTGTAGTAGGTGTTCCCATTATCATGGTATCATCCACGAACTGGATGTGAGAAGAAATTTGCTAGAGACCATGCAGAGGAAGGCCTTATAGGGAGCTATCTTCTATAGACACTTTGATGTAGTGACTAAGTCCCTCAGCCATGATGACAAAGAGGAAGGGGGAGAGGGGTTCACCCTAACGAATTCTAGGAGTAGAAATGGAAATTTTTGAGGGGGCTCCATTGACAATAATTGAAAATAAAGAGGTAGAGGTGAGATTCAAAATCCTGTCTACCCATTTGTGACATAAGCCATAAACAAAAAGGATAGACCTAATGTATTTTAAGGTTATGTGATCAAAGTATTTTGAGAGGTCATTTTTTATGAGAATACATGTGGTTCTTGAATATTTGAGGGAGTAGATCACCTCATGTGCCAAGATGACATTGTCTAGAATTTGCTTCCCTTCAACATAGCCCAATTTTTCCTTGGATATTATCAAGGTTAAAATGGCCTTATGTTTAAGTGCAATGACTTTTGTGATGATTTTATAAATGACATTACATAAATCAACGGGCTAAAATTGTTTGGGTTGGGTCATCTACCCCTCCTTGTGTATTATCATGAGGAAGGTAACATTGAGTGTAGATAGGATCTTACTCGAGGAGTGGGATTCCTCCATCAATTTTCGAACCTCCTCTTGAACCATTGGCCAACAATGGTGAAAGAAATATGTTGTGTAATCATTAGGTCTGGAATCTTTTCATAAATGAATTTTCTTCATATATTGATCCACCTCCTCCTTTGATATAGGCCTCATGAGTGCTTCATTTTGTTCATGGGTAATGAGGCTGGGTTAGTGATGAGTAATTTTACTCATGCCTTGGGATCGATCATGAATTGGTTTATAAATAAGGTTGGTATAATAGTTGACAAGATCATCGTCCATTTCTTCATGCTCCATAAGTATCTAAACATGTCATGTCTCCATTATGGTGATGGAATTTATATGTCATCAGTGGATCAGGATTCAATGTAATAATTTGGTGTGATTTCACCTTCATTGATACATTGCACTCTTTATTTTTAGTGCGAGAGTATTTCCTCTTGTTGGTGTCTATATTCCTGCTATTTTTTCAAAATTCCCACTTCTATTTGTAGGGGATTCATTGGACCCTGTTGTATTATTTCATGTTGGATCTCCTAGAGTCATGACTTGATTGCTCGTTGGGCTTGAAAGATGTTACCAAAATCATTTTTGTTCCAGTTTCATATATATTTCTTAAATTGATTTAGCTTCTGTTGAAACCTATACATCTTAGTTCCATCTATTACGACTGCTTCTGACCACCATTTTTGGGATAATTCTTAGACATTTGGGTGGTTTATCCATAATTTTTCAAACATAAAGGGTTTGAATTTTAGAGAACTTGTGGTGTCAATCCAAAATTGTATAGGCCAGTGATCTGATCCTGCCTTAGGAAGAATGCTTGACTCTAAAGAGGGAAATTCAAACATGATATCTTCTTAGATCAAAAAGTGGTCTAGATGACAATATACTTCATTGGTCCTTGATATTTTTTTATTCCAAGTGAAAATAACTTTCTACGTTTTAATATTTATCAAGTGTAGATATCCTATAAGATTTTGAAAATTGTCACTCTCTTTCTCCAATCTCCTTATTCTGCCTCATTTTTCATCTAGAGAGAGGATTATATTGAAGTCTCCTCCAAGTATCCATCTCTACTGATCGATGAGGTTTCCTAGTGATTTGATATTTTGTAGGAATTTTTCCTTTTCTTGGGATGATTTCATACCATAGGAATTGGTTATGATCCCTTCCTTATTGGACCAGATAGCTCGGTATTGAGATGATAACATCTAGGTTGTAAACTAAAAACTATCCAAAGTGATTGTGAAATGGTTCCAAAGAATAACAAGGCCTCATGCTTCTCCAATTGAGTCATTTAAAATACACTCAATGCACCTTCAACATCGCAAAAATAGCTCCTCTGCACTGGTTCCTCCACATTTTGTTTCCTAAAGTACTATTATATACAGTTGTTCTACCATGATACAGTTATGAAGAAATCTCTCTTTTGTCCTTCCATTAAGGCCTCTTACATTCCAAGGGAGAATATTCATGAGGAAGAAGGATGGGGGTGGAGAAGAATCCCTCAATGAGATTTTGTATTTGCCCAGAGTTAGTCATAAAAGTACCCACTTCCTGGATGAGTTTCTATGTGGATTTGCGACCTCTTTGTTTAACTTCTTTGGGTACTTTCCTTTTGCTTGAGCTAGGATCCAAATGTATCCTCGAAACACCTCCATTTATGGATGTGTCCCCTACTGTGGAGGCTATATAGAATTTAAAAACTTTATAGAGCTCCTCTATGGGGAGGGATTATAGGCATTTCCTGTTATAGTCTTCCTTGAGGAGGAATAGATCAATGTCAAATAGATATTTCTCATTCATTGACATTTCTAGATCCTCCCCTTCCTTCTGTTGTTGATCATCGACCATGGTAGTAGGAGAAGTGGTTTGATTTGTTTGTTCCAGTACCATTTCTTGTGTTTTCTTAGATTTACCCTTAATGATTTCTTTGTGCGTTTTTTGATGTGGATTTTCCATCTCTGGGGTGTCCAATAGTTTTCTAAGGATTTAAAAAGAGTTTTTGTTGGAGGGTTTCCTCCCTTGTCTAGGTCCTGACTTTCAAGTATTTGGATTCTTTCATCCTTGAAATTGGGTAAAACCCTCTTTTTTCTTTCTTTTTTCTTTCTCAACTAGGCGGTGGGGGAGATTGAGAGTAAAATCTTGAAAGATATATCCATTTTCATCACTTTTCCTACAACTAAAGGGAATGTTATCATAATCTATGGTTTCTCTCCATTCTTCATCTTGATATTCTAGTGATAAGGATCTTGGCAGAGCTTTAGAAATATTCATATAAACACAGATGTGATCATATGAGGTATACCTTCTTTTTTGCATGGCCTCTAAGGATTTGACATATAGGATGAGAGTGTTACCAATGCCAAAAATGTATTTCCTCCAAACATAACTCTTGCGAGAGAAAATAAAGGCGTATCCAAACCGAAGTAAAAGAGAAATCATCCTTTTTAGGGATGAAACAATCTATCCAAAATCCTAAATATAGGCCCTTCAAGCTGAAGAAATAAGGGTCATTTTCAAATATCTAATATTTTTCTTCAAGTAGATTGAAAAATATGATTGTGAAAATACTTTTGAGCCTAGGTGAATCTCATAGTTTCCTTTGAGGTTCCACCAGATATTGATCCATTTCATTAAGTCCTTTTCTGAAGGCCAGAGCCCGAAAAATTTCCCGATCAAGGCATGTTCCTTCATAGATTGAGTACTTTCCCCTACTCGTGTCGTGTTATATTGTGGGATGCATTTTTATCTCTCTTGTTCATGTTTGGACAACATATGAAAGACATTATCCTAGACTAATAATTAATAATATAATTTTTAATATAAATAATAATAATATTTTTATTTTTTTTGTTAATTTGTGCAGGACCTGCGATTAACCTGTGGCTTGAGAAACCGCGACTCAGGGGCATCTAAGCCGTCAAAATCACCCGGGGATCGCACCCGGCCTGAGCCACACCAACCCTTAACATGGTTGGATTTTTTGTCCCCGCAGGTTTCGAACCGGTGACTTTAACATCACGGAGTGGCTTAACAACACACTCTGTCACCGACTGTCCTATACCTCCGGGACTATAAATAATAATAATATTAATAACAATAAATAGCTATTATAATTATTTGAAACTCATAATTTCATGGATGTTCACCATATGTTTCTTTAGTTTCTTTATATATTTGACACATTCATCATTGTAATATCGAACCAATCATGAATATCACATACATCATATAGAATCCATCATAGAATCTCATATAATATCTCATATAAAAATTCAACATGGTATCACCTGCATTGGGATTGACTCCCTCAAAGGACCAGGAAAATGTGAGTAGAGTAAAATGTTGGGAGTGTTAAATTTATGGGGTTGTTACAATATCTATGTGGAAGATATGTACCTTTTACTCCTACCTAAATTATAGAAATAATTCCGTAAATTATGGTGGGTAATAATTTCTAGTAAAAATGTCTAATTACCTAAATAACCTTTTACTCCTACCTAAATTATAGAAAGAATTCCATAAATTATGGTGGGCCATAATTTCTAGTAAAAATGTCTAATTACATAAATATGAAGAATATACTGCATATTTACTTCTATATGTATTTATGCAACACATGAATTATGGAGGAACAATTTAACAAAGTCAAATACTATGTGGATGGATTATAACCAAATTAATCTTTGGGTAGTTATGAGAGGTATTTTTCAACTATTTATACGAAAGAAAAAATAATTTAATTTTAAATTTAATTTTCAAATAGACGTGTCTCTTTGGATAAATTTAATAGTAATATAAAAAGATACTTGAAAGAGACATATTTTTTCTCTCATGCGTGGGAATTGAACTAAGGAAGAGACCGAAGTTTCTAACTAGTTGAAATTTCCTAGTGTAATTACTTAGTAATGTTCTAGAGTTTACTAAAGAGATGCTTGTTGTTGTTATTATTTCTTGTTTTACACAGGTCAGAGGTAATAGTTACGAGAAGGATCCATAATGATGGTCGTAGGAAGCAACATGAAGAAATATTATTTGGACATAGAGTTGTGCACATCCTCGTAATGGAGAAAAAGAGGAGGCCAACACATGCAGAGGGATCAGATGACTCTGAAGACTATAATTATTATAATTATTATAATTATTATTATAAGTTATTAGAATTATTATTAAAAAATTTATTAATTATTATAAGTTATTATAATTATTAGAGACACATTCTTTCATATATGGTCACCATATGTTCCTTTATGTTATTTATATATTTGGCACATTCATCATCGTAATACCGAAAAAATCATGAATATCAAATACATCATATATAATCCATCATATCATATCATATCATATACAATATTATCTCATATCATCTCTCATATAAAACATCCACAACTGCCACATGCAAGTCACTTTTGGATAGGAGGTGCCTGCTTCCACATCCATTTATTTGCTAGCTCGTAATTAATCTTGTATAATTTGTTCTCTAAGATGTCGTGGAGGTTAAAATTTTGGTCTTGAATTCTTTATTCCATTTTGTTCATAGGAAAACACATTATTGTAAGAGGGGTCCGGGACTATTTCCCCCTCCATTATGGCCATGGTGAGTCTTTCATTAATCTGACCTAAAGGATAAATCTGTGTTGTTATGTAAGGGTTGGGATAGAGGTTTCAAAGATCGATCAGTGTTGCAATCATGAGACCCTAACAAAAATTCAACCCATATATATTATTCAAATTTTAAACAAATGAGGGAATAAAAAATAATTGTTATATATTTTGTAATTATTATTTTGTTCTAGAACCAATAATATTTTATATTGCAGAAAGAAAGAAAGAAAATTCTTCAATAGTCTAGAGATTCCTTTTTATTTAATTCTGAAAGAAAATTGTAGTACGGAACTCAATAATGCATTTTATTTGAAACATACAACATAAATTATGTTCAATAAATATAGATATCTACATATAGAAATATAGATAGTAAGAGTCATACTCAAACCCAAAAATATATATAACATATTCACAAGTAGCAGGTGTTATAACCCTATAATTTATAGGATCAACTGTTGATTGTAATTTTGTTCCTTTAGTGTTTTTTGACTTGCAAATATTGTTGCAATCTATAAAAGAAAAAAGAGAGAAAAGAAAAGAAATGAGAAAAACAAAAAGAGGGCATAAAAGAAAAACGATAAAGCCCCATGAATTGATAATGACGTGATCCATATAGTGTAAACATGGACAAGTCTTTTAAATTTAAGTATATAGGATTAGTGAATAAGCTTAGCTATACTGTCTAATCTTAGCCAAGTAATTTAGGCTAGCTAGTGAATAAATTTGATCAAACAGTCTAATCTTGGTCAAATAACCCCAAGGTAGAGTATTTTCTTATCCCAATAGTTTAAGATGGGCTAAAGGTGCAAAGGAGTAGGTTAGGACATAGGTTAGTTAGTTTCTCTTCAATCAAATGTGTAAGATGATTGATGAAAAATGCAGGATTTTGATGGTGAAATGTTTTTTGTAACCCCATGGTGACAAAAGAAAGGGGGGCAGTGCGAAAAACCCATAAAAAGGTCAGTAAGCCTAAGTTTGGCTTCATATATTGAAACGCGCCCAAGAGATTAAAGATAGGGCCTAGATCTACGACTAAGTTGTTGGTGCCCATATCTATGGTTTTGATGAGTTTTAGGACCCCCNTTTTACCTTTAACAGCGGGAGGGGGGGTCCGGAATGAAGCAGCGTCCAGGCAGGCCCATCCCTACATGGCATCATCGCATTGCATCTTACCTCTCCGCTCCAAACATCTATCGCCTACCATTTTTCCAACTCACCACCATCATCCAGATATGTCACATCCCAAAAACACCCTTTGCAATTTCCATGTCATGACCTCGTCATCATGTCCCATCCATCTAACCGTTATGGGTCATATCTTTTCATTCATCCCCCAATCACCATTCTTCATGTCAAATAGATACACATGTCAGACATCTTTCACCCTGCCCTCTCACCCTCTAAAGGACTTGTTAACCATTTATTACTGGCCACATACCCATCGTTCACCTGAGCTGTCCTTTTTCGCCCAATGGACACTCGTTCACTAAATCCCAACCTCGTTTCGGTCATTCGCATTGCACTCACACTCCATGCCTATGAGAGAATCATTCTCCTTTGCCTCTACAAAATCTCTTCCATCCTTAGCTTTCACCTACTAACGTGTGCTCAATGTGTAGGTACTAGTGGAAATCAATGGCGCCCAAAATTAAAAAGTCAAATGTGGAGGAAAATCCTTTTCTCCCACCTCCTGTAGATCTCGATCGGATCCCATTAGCAGAAAAAAGACTATTTAATCTCAAAAACTAGGTCTGAATTCGACTTGTTGAGCTACATTCATGGTTCAAAGACACCTTCATCAACCAAAGTGATGAAATTGGGCTCTTGCAGTCAAGTCTCCCTTTGTATCTTTTTCCCCAAGTCTATCACTTTCTCGAATTCTCTCTCAAATGCCAAGCGCACTACCTCCCTGATTAGAGAGCCACAGTATCTTCATCTGGAGATACCTTTTTCCTTATTACACCCGAGGACATTGATCAAATGATGCAGGTACCCATATCGAAACCCCATTCTCCCCT
The DNA here is from genome assembly GCA_010110895.2 of Picea sitchensis. Classification (NCBI taxonomy): domain Eukaryota; kingdom Viridiplantae; phylum Streptophyta; class Pinopsida; order Pinales; family Pinaceae; genus Picea; species Picea sitchensis. The sequence goes on along the minus strand of SNQJ01S0186274.1, from coordinate 6,254 downwards.
CACAATTGAAATTCTGACAGAAATGTATCAGAACCTGTCTTTGCCCCAAAGAGCACAAATCTTTGAGTTGTTCCTCCCACAAGATGCCCAATTCCCTAAGAAGAATCCTCCTTATCATTCCTCCATATTTTCTGAAAAGGGAAATAAGATTATCTCGACACTGTGTTGTTTGATCAGTTACTTCTCAGATGAATGGGTGGATGAGCCTATCCTAGGTTTCCTGTCCATTTTCCCTGCTGAAGAGAAAGTTTCCATCCAGTTAGATTATAGCAGTTTTTTGGTCGAGAACCTGCATGAGAAACTAACAAATTTCCCTACAAAAGGCATGTTCTGGTATTCTTCAATATTGGCCTACATGTTTATGTTCTATCAAGCAGACAAAATTCCTTTTCTCATGCAGAAAATGGACAAGGACGGAAAACCACAAGAAGTAACTCTATGGGAATTGTTGCTCAGAGGAAACTCCACTGAGTTCATTTTAAAACAATTCATTGAGTTTTTTTATCACCCAGTGGTGGGCATGCTTAGTGGAAGACCAAAATCGAGGATAAACGAGGAGATCCAAAGCCTTTTGCACCTTTCGGATCTCACAAAGACCGGGGACTGGTTCCTTTATCAGAATCACACCGAGATCAGAGTCTATGGGTGTGAACTAGATCCATATGAATTGCCCAAGTATGTTCCTGTTCAAATATTTTCACTAGAGTATCTTTGTCAGATGATAAATTCAGATGACATTAATTTTGTCTCTCTGAAAAAAAAATAGCAGTTGAGGATTAAAGGGCAAGTAGGATCGTTTATCTGCAACAGTCGAGTTGCTAGGGAAGAGGAAAATAAACTATTAAGGGAAATGAAATTCAACACCAGTTTCATTTGGCATTATGATCCAAGTGGGATCATTACAGAGATGAGAATCAAAAAGAAAAGTTCAACTTATGCTCACACCCTCAAGCCAAAAATTGAAAAGTATGTGAACTAGACAGAGTGGGAGGCAAATACTCTGGTAGATACTGAACAACATGAAGCTCCTTCAGTTTCTTTTTCATAGACTACCGCTTCACATATACCAAAGGAAAAAGGCCAAGAAAGGATACCTCTCCTTTAATCACTGAGGTATCAACAAAATATTTTCAGGTATACAACAAAAGACCCAAAACCACTCATGTTATTCACAAGTCTGGTGAGGAAGAGCCTTACTCTACTCAAGTGTTTGAGGGAAAACATCAGGTGGTGTCCACTCCTTCTTAAAAGAGGCAAACAGATATAGTTGTGACCACCCTAACTTCACAAGGATCTGTACCCCTGAGCATTTTCAAAAAATATGACATGATTAAAAAGAAGAACCAAATGTTGACCAACAACAATTACGCTCAGTTCTGAAAGAAAACCTCTATAGCACAACATAGACTATTGTCATCTTTTGACACAGAGAAAGAAAAAATGCATCTAGCATTTCTGCAGGCACAGGTGCCTCAACCCAAAGAGATCACTGACTACAAAAGGTCAACTATTGTTTTTGACAACAAACAAGTCCATCTGGTTGATCAGATGGATTTGCACAGACAGATTGGAGAAATGGTTTTATCCACCTTGGCACAAGCTTCCTCGACAACAACGAAGTTACAAATATCCCTAAATAATGTTCAGACCCAATTGAATCTGGAAAATATATCCTCTTTTGCAAAGGATAATAGAATAAAATCCTTAGAGGAGTTGGTGCTCAAGATTGGGTATGATCCTTCGAATGTAAAGGTAGTAGAGGAGATGATAAATAAAAAGAATGTTGAAATTGCATCTTTGAGAAAACAACTAAAATTTCCACCAACAGAGGATTCACAAGCTAAAGAAATAGCTGAGGCAGAAGATGAGAAAGAGGAATGGCTTAAGCTAATCATGCAACAGAACACACAGATAAAGGAAATGGAGGAAGAATTGGAAAGGTTATTGAAAGAGAAGGAGAAATCAACCCCGATGGAAGTTATTCCATTGAGTGTAGTTCCCCTAGAAGAAGTCATTACAGCACCTATGCCAACGAACACTACAGTAGAAATTCCATTGGCAACTCCATTGACAGCATTGGAAAAGACTGTGGAGCTAGCAAAGTCCATGGATGAGATGACTCTACAAGGAACATAGATCAATAGGATGAAAAGGGAGGTTGAAAGTCTCCAGGAACTCAAGTATTTCTTCCAAACAAGATACGAAGTTGAGAGACAAGTATCCGAGAATCTTAAGAAGGAAATACATCAGCTCCAGAAACAAACAATGGTAGGAAAGACATTAGCAGAAGCTAAGGAAAATATCTAGACAAACATCTCCAATTCCATAAACGTGATTTGGCCCATGCTGCAAATAATATTTGAACAATATGATCTGGTGCTAAAGAGTAGGTAGGCCATTGACAGTATAAGAAGACAACTGGATGAAATTCCCTCGACAACTAACGTGATCATCAATTTTTTGAATTAAAAAACCTAGGAAGAGCTTAGAGAGACGTTTCACAGGATTCCTGTGTGTTATCTATTGGTGAAGTTTCCTATGTCTTCGTAAAAAGTTTTTCTTTCTCAGTTATCATATTGTTTTTCTAATCTAATCTTTAAAATAAGTTAAAGTTGCAGAACTTTCCATTGTGTACTATGTTCTTAATATTTTATAGATTTAAATGTTTTCCTTCTGATGTTATAACAAATAAATTCTTAAATTATTTTTTGTTCTAACTGATTTCTCACCTTTTTCAGCAATACATCATTTTTATTCCTAAAGAATCCAACAGTTGCACTATCTCACCCTGTAAAATGAATCTTCTAAAAAGTTGTCCTTTGACCTCTATTTTATAAAACAGACCCCATAGCCCAATGGAAGCATAAGTGGCATTCAGCCATTTTATTTAAAAAACAATACAAACAACTCGGTTCTATTCTTTTTTAACTAGCCTAAGATCTAAAAATCCAAACAAATCTAAATCTTACAGAGAGATCCCTCTATGAAATTGGTAGGGATATATCCTTGTTTCGAAGTGGTTGGTTAAGGTTACCTCTAATAAATTTCTTCTTTCCTCACAACAACCTATGGGAATTTATAGAGTGATAACATAAATGGTGACTCCACTGGGGAAGAACTGAACAAACTTTCCACCCTTTAATTTATTTTCGTTAGACAAAGATAACTTTATTTCTGAAAGAATCACAAACCCTAATTATTATCTAGAAATAATGTTGAGAGGTTGTTAAAGTTTGTATATAATAGTTAAAATCTCCAAAAGAAAAATAAAATCAACAATTCTGGCTCCCAAAAGAATTTCTACTAGATCTCGTCCTCACCCAGAACTTGCAATTGCAATAGATAATCCTGAAAAATTACTGAGGAGGAAAAATACTGTAGATATTTCAAAGAGTAACAACCCACTTCTAAGGTCCCTTTCCATCCCAGAGAAGTTAGTTATTCTTCAAGACCTTGAATCTGATGTATCCTTTCAACCTAGTCTTTTCAAGACAAAATCTGAAAGTTTTTTCAGTAAAACGGTCTTAGATCAAACCACCTTTCAGCCCAAGAACCCTAAAATACTCTCTCCCAGAGCTAAAGCTGATCAACATTTTTGCCCTAAGCCTGATAAGCTTAAGACCTAGTTGCAAATATTGGTCAAGCCTTAGACAAACTCCATCCTCAGCAGTCCATCGAACTTATTGTTTTAACTATTGTTGTAGTTTCTACTAAACCTAAACTAGGTCACTCCATTCCTCCAAGCCCTTCATCTTCTATAACTTCAGTCACTACCTCTCCTGTAACATAGGTTGTTGTTCAGCGTCCTCCACCAATCATGGAAGCAAGATATGCTCCATTGGTATTGGTTGCTCCTTTACATGACATTCCTCAAGATTATCAAACCAGACTCCCTCAATTTGATAGTGCTGGTCCCCTGAATGCACAACAACATGTTCACAAAATGAACGATTATTTTGACCTGCAGGAAGTAGATGAAGTTGATGTGCAGATGAGATTATTCACACAAAGTGTGACTAGAGAAGTCAAAAAGTGGTTCAAAACCTTATGCGCTGCTACCATTACTGACATTGTTGTCTTTCATTGACCTTTCCTTGACAGATGGGAGGTAAAGAAAAATCCTCTTCGGATCCTATCAAAGCATGAGAACATCATAAGGAACCAAGGAGAGACAGTGCAAGATTACTGCACTCGTTTCAACAATATATACAATGATATCCCTGCTGATATCAAACCACCACAAGGTTTGGCATTAATACAATTCCCTGATGGATTTGACGCTGACATCTCATATCAGTTAAGGGAAAGAAATGCATCAACTCTGGAATACATGAAAACAAGTTTCGTCAATGTGGAAGAAAATCTTTTGGCCACAAGGGCCAGGCAGAGAACAGAAAAGAGGGTCACCATCAAAGAAGAACTTTCCACTTCTTCATTTGATGCCAAATTAGATTCTCTCGCCAGAGCTATGGAGAAGATGATGGAGAGACTCACCATAACCGACAGGAACCCACCTAGGGAGAACCAATTTACCCCTCAAATTAGAAACTCAAACTTTAGAATAAATCCACCTCAGATCAGGTAGAGATATCCTAGAGATCAAAGGGAACAGAGAGGACCTGATCAACAGATTAGACAACCTCTCTAGGAGAATTATGTCGATGATGGGGAGGAAGTAATTGAGTTTGATGACACTCATATAAACCTAATGGGTGATCATGATCATGATCATGGATCCATTTTTCTCATGCAGGTAGAGCACAAAATCTTTCTCCTTTCACAAATAGAGGTAAATGAGGAAGCTGAGAAAACAGAACAACAAGCCTTTGAGAATGCTATAACGGAGGTTCACAGGTAGTATAACTTGAGAAGCAAGAAGGAAAATGAGAAATCTCTGAAGAAGGCTATTGAAACCAAGAAAACCTCAAAAAAACCTCCCAAGAAAGTCCGTGGGAGAAATAATTTTGAATCTCCTGTGCAAAAAATTCCAGAAATTCTTAAAAGAGCAAGTCCGACTTAAGATTCATCAATTGTTCAAACAAGTGCACCTGGCCATAGAGCTTCTACCGATAAATCAGAAGTACAGACCTTAAAAAAATCCACTACTCCTTTCATCCTTGAAGGGGAACTAGCTAAATTGATGATTCCCATTCCCCTCTCCGAGCTGATGAACAAGAACGTCTACAGGTCTCAGGTGATAAAATATCTAAGCATTGAACCCGAGATAGGTACCAAAGCTTTGAATGTTGGATTTGTACATCACTCTGACACTGTAAACCTTGCCGATGATCAACCTAAGCTCATGTTTGGTCTTGAAGTTGACAATCAAACTGATAATGGTGTCGTGGCCCCTTTTTACTTAAGCCTAAACATCCATGATTTGATATTACACAACGTTATGCTATATTTTGATGCCTCCCATGTAATGTCCCCACTTTGGAACATCATCACAGGGCTGAGATTTATGATGACCAGAGTAGCCAAATGGGTGCTAGAGTGAGTAAAGGGGTATTTGAGAGGCATTGTGGGGTCCATATTGCATTGATGATCATATTCCATAATTATGAGCCATTCTGCACAGGTTGGCTTTGGTTTTGTTGCATTTCGACGATTTCCATGATTTTGACTATTTTGAGCTATAAGTCAATGGAATTCACTGAAGAGGTCATTTTGGGCACATTACTTGGAGGAACCTCTCAATGTAATAGCTCATTGGAATTGGGAGGAGAAACACTACATGATGGGATGGCTAGAAGTGACTTTCAGTGGCCAGGGAAGCCACAAGGACAGATAAGGAGCTTTTCAAAGGTAAAAAGGTTAATTAATTAATTAAAGTGATTTAATTAATTAATTAAATATTAATAGAATGAAAGTCACTTTGGAGGGACAAGGGGAGCCAAAAAGTATAAAAGAAAGGAAAGGACCTCTTCTCATTGATCCATGCATGATCTTATTTTGATTTCTGGCTTCTAGCTAGTGAGCCCAATATTGGGGGTTTTGAGGGTTTTGACATAACAAACCCTAGAGAACGATTCGGTGGTGAAAGATTCCACCTATCTTGTCCCAAGCTTGGTCTCGGAGATGTAATACTCTCCCACACCATTCTAGTTCCAGATCTACTCAGTTGCAGGAGGATTCTACATCAGTTTCATGTGCAGATAGAGAGAGGGTGCACTAGTTGAGGGATTCCAGCAAGAGGGGTGCACCATCTTTGGAGAGAGATTTATTGTAGGAGATTGGAAGGGCCGTTGAGA
>SNQJ01S0186273.1:0-18619 GCA_010110895.2 Picea sitchensis | reverse complement strand
TTATTTGCCTTGTCTCGCAAACAGGTGCCTTTTTCAGTGGAATACCTTCTCTTTGACTATCTCTCTTGGCAGTAATCTGTGAAGGGGAAAATCTACTTTGACTTGTTGAACCTTAACCCTTAATCTTTTCTCTTTCAGCAGCCCAGATTACTAGGGACGTCTCCCTTGGGATTAGCCACCCTGTATAGAAAGAGTTCCCCATCGAGGTGACAGTGGGTGGGGAAGCTCCTGTTACGCCAGTTTGACTCTTGCCCTTCAAGCTGCTTAACCTATCCTACAAACTGAGCGATAACAGGTCCTTGTCTCATGTCACCTGATAGAAAAACTTTTAGCCATTGAAGGAGAAGAAAAGAGCCTAGCCATAGCTACACTCCTTTTTCTTCTTCCCTTTAGCTAGCCGTACCTTTTTTGCTTCAAGAGGAAGAGGACATCCTAGGCCTTGGTCATCTACACCTAGGGTCGTTTTATTTTAGGGTTTGATGAAAGAGCCTTGCTGTAGCAACACTCTCCCTCGTTAAGCTTTCTTGTCTTGATTTTGTGCTTCATCTGAGCTAGTCGTTTGCCGGGAAGGAGGAGAGAGCACGAGGCCTTGCTTTTGCAACACTAGAGTATGCCTCTCTCCCCTAGGGTTCTGTCTTTGAGGCCCTGCTTTAGTAGCACCTTGAAACTTTTCCCTCTAGTCCTTTGAAATCTCCTTCAACCTGTGTGTCCTTCACTTATTGACTCCATTCTACCCTAAGGCACTGATCCCAAGACCTCCAGCGTTGAAGTAGAATTGGATCTAAACACTCTCAAACCTTTTGAAATTGAAATCCTAACTACACTAACCCTAGCCTAGACTAGCCTACTAACCCTAAGTTGTTGACGTTATCATTGAATATTTCATCTTTATTGCAGCAACATTTTGTCTTTTGAGTAATTGAATGGTAGTTGAAGGCATTAATTGAGTTAAGGAGTTATTTGTTATATTGAATGTTGTATCATTCGAATATTTATTGATGAAGTGACATTACTACCATTGCTATTTTGTAAAGATTGACTTCGTCAACATTTACTTTTAAATTGCTCATATTGAATATCAGATAGACTTAAATGTACATGAAGTACTAACCAAAGCCTGCATATATCAAGTTTGTTGTTGCTTTGTTCTCGGGCAGGGATCCTACTTGGTTGTCTGCATTGGCTATAAGCCGGACTATCTTCTTTGGTGGTGATCTGTGAAGGGGGAAACTTATCATTGTTTGATTATCCTTTAAAGCCTCTTCAAAACCCCAGGTCACCGGGGACGTCTCCCCTGGGCCTAGCCTCCCTAAAGAGAAAGAACCTACCCATCGAGGTGACATTGGGTGGGATAGGTTCCTGTTACGCCAGTTTGGCCTTCCACCTTATAGCCTTTACTCCTAGCTACAAACTGTGCGATAACAGGAGCCACTGGCCCGACCTCCCTGGTGTCCTCCTAAACCACTCGCTCCTCCTGCGGCATTGGAACCCATAGTGCTCATGCTATGTTGGATCATATGTGTGTTGATGGCCATCTGTGCTATGGCATTCATAGTGTCTCGTTGTCCTCTGACTAGGTCATTCAAGATGGCCTGCATACTGTCAGAATGTGTCTCGGGGCCTTTCCCCCTACCCTTTGGTGTCTCCTGTCTATCACACATAGTCCTCTCTATGTCTGCCTCTGTATCAGAGCTAATGTGATCTCTTTCCTCTAACTTTGACTCTGTATCTGATTGAGTGTGAAAGGGAGTATAGTTCCTTCTGTTCATGTCTCGTTTGTCTCTACTATGTCCTTTGCGGTATTGAATGTATCTGTCCCAAATATGTCCTCGACCCTCTGGGCATTCTGCACCTGTTCCCGGAATCATGGGGTCGTGAGAATCACTTCTTCACAAGTTGGCAAGAAGAAGGCTCTGATTCCACTGAAATATCCCAAATCCGGCGGATCTAGATATCTACTATTGAACTAGTGTTCTGACTCTCGAATCTGATAGTCTGGGGGTTTCTGGATGTGTTTTAATTATTTGTTTAACATGCTTGGTGATTTTCGCATGTGTGTGTCATACAAATAAGGTTTGAGCAATATATATGAAGCATGCAAAGTAATGAACCAACACAATCTCAATAGCATGTATTATATAGAAAAAGCAGGAAATACAACTGATATGCGGAAAGCAGAGAAATAATCATCAGCTAGATCTCATGGATCGTCACTGAAATACAATGCAATTAATATAAAATACCCGTGAACAGAAGATGTGGATAGATCTGCACATGCACAGATAGATCGACAAAATGCAGTTCCAAAAACTCACGACAACCGCTACAAATGCTGGATAACTTGCCCTAGTGGCTATACTCGTTCGATCAGCCTGAAAATTGTCCCAAACTGAGTGCCTTGGCCTCTAAGCTCCTCCTGATAACTGTCGGACTGAAGATCTGACCTCTAAAGCTCTGGATGAACCCCGGATGACATCCCCTAGGGGGTTGCGCACCTCCTAGGTTTTGGGAGTGCGCCCTTGTGATTCCACCGACGGAATCCACTAATATTTGTCTCAAAATGTGTGCCTTGGCCTCCTTTGTACTAGGTCGGAAGGATTTCCTCTTCTCTGATCCGGAAATCCCCCTGGAACCCCAAACATCCCTCCTCAAGAGTTGCGCACTTCCTGGCTGTCTGATGCACCCTGGTAGATTACAACATCAAAATCTGATGACTGGTTGCTCAAAAGAAGCGCCCCAACTCATCCTCAATTAGGTTGGAAGGAATTGACAAGGTAAGCCCTGGTCTCGTGCAGCTACACAAAACCCTCTCTAACGGTTAACCCTTGCGTCCTCACTAGCTACTTTGCACAATATCTGCAATAAATCTGAATACTCCTGAACTGGCACGGTGAAATACCTGGATGGTATCTCCAATAGGATAGGGTGTGTCTTCCAACACCGAAACCGATCTGGGTGGTGTTTTCCTCCTGAAATCCACAAAACATCAAAGAGGTCGACTTCCTCCTCTGGAAACTGTTCTCAACATCAAATCATAACATATTAAGGAATTAGGTTGAATTCCTCTTATATCTTCCCCGATCTAATTCTTCGTTGACATCACTTAAGATAGGCGTTTTTCTTCCTAAGTTGAGTGATTAATTAATTAAGTCCCCCCCCCCTCAACACCTTTTTCTTCTATTTCTCCGTTGACTTAGGCTTAAGTGACTTTTCCTATGCTTTTTGGTTTAATTCATGGTTTAGCCATCTATTCACCCTTATTTCTCCCCGTGTTTCTTGTTTGTGCCTGACTATAGTCTACGGGAACAAATAGACTACTAAGTCATTCCCTGTTGGCCTACTCTTGGGAACGGGACATCACAGTGTTTGACCCTTAGCTTGCCATAACTCATGCCTTGAACACTTGTTGAGGTGGGGCATTGTTCTTTTCCTTTCCTACTCATAAAATCCATCAACACAGCCTCAAGTCATGGGTTCACCCTAGGAACAAGGATCTCCATCGATGATACAACAATGATAAGGCAAGCCATGTAACCCTACCTCCATACATGTGTGAAGTGTGCCAAAATGGAATCTCATGGGGAGACATGCCCTCTGAAAGTCTCCATCAAGCAAACAATACTCCACATCTTTGTCCTTTCCCTCGATGATGAGTGGTGCTCAGGTGAGACAGAACAAAGTGCACAACCTCCATGTGTCTCCAACAACCTGTAACTACCACTGAACTCCAAGGGTCTTCTGTTGTGGTTGGTGAGAGAGTGTAATGTCCCCGCTTTGGGACATCATCACAGTGCAGAGATTTATGATGACCAGAGTATCCAGATGGGTGTTATAGCGAGTACAGGGGTTATTGAGAGGCATTGTGGGGTCCATCTTGCATTGCTCATCATATTCCATCATTATGAGCCATTCCGCATAGGTTGGCTTTGGTTCCGTGGCATTCTGATGATTTCCATGATTTTGACTATTTTGAGCTATAAGTTAATGGAATTCACTGAAGAGGTCATTTTGGGCACATTACTTGGAGGAACCTCTCAGTGTAATAGCTCATTGGAATTGGGAGAAGAAACACTACAGGATGGGATGGTGAGAAGTGACTTTCAGTGGCCAAGGAAGCCACAAGGAGAGATAAGGAGCTTTTGAGAAGTAAAAAGGTTAATTAATTAATTAAAGTGATTTAATTAATTAATTAATTAAATATTAATAAAATGAAAGTCACTTTGGAGGGACAAGGTGAGCCAAAAAGTACAAAGGAAAGGCAAGGGCCTCTACTCAATTCAGTCATGTATGATCATCTTTTGATATCTGGCTTTTAGCTAGTGAGCCCAGCCCAGCATTGGGGGTTTTGAGGGTTTTGAGTTAACAAACCCTAGAGGACGATTCGGTGGAGAAAGATTCCACCTAGCTTGTCCCAAGCTTGGTCTCGGACATGCAATACGCTCCCACACCATTCTAGTTCCAGATCTACTCAGTTGCAGGAGGATTCTACATCAGTTACATGTGCAGATAGAGAGAGGGCGCACCAGTTGAGGGTTTCCAGCAAGAGGGGCGCACCATCCATTGAGGGAGGATTCATTCTAGCTAAGGAGAAGAGATTTTGGGAATTCCAGGTATTGGGTTTTCCTTGAAGGTGTCTGGGCATCATTCTTGGTTGTTTCTGGAGGCAGTTCAGTGGAGGGTTTATTTGTATTGAGATTGGGACGATTTCCCAAGAGGAGGGCGAACCATTTCTTGGAGGGTGGCTAGATCCAAGGGTCTAACAGGTCCTTTGACGATTTGAGCACTTGGGTTTACATTGCAGCGTCCCGATCCATCATTCTAGCCGATTTGTGGAGCCATGGGAGGTCTCTAGGAGAGAGGCTGAATTATTAGGGTTTCAGCCATCCAGGAGGGCACACCACACATTGGAGGATATTCAGATGCATAGGGTTTGAGAGGGATCTTGGAGATTCGGGCACCTGGGTTGTTCTTGCCATCACCCGATCTACTGTTTGGCATCTTTCTTGGGGTGATTGGACACATTTGGCAGCAGGGCCGAATTGTTGAGGAGCTTCAGCATTCCAGCAGGACGTGGCATCATCCAGTTAGGGTTTCTACACTTCATACAACCAGATCTACCTTGGCATTGGTCTGCATCTCTTATCCAGCCTTTGGAGGCTTATTTTGTATTATCGGGAGTTTTTTTTAGCAGCTCATACTTCTATCTTGGAGCCATTTGTTGAGCATTCCAGATCGGCATCTTCATTGTAGTAGGTTCCTCTATTTCATGAATAAAATCATATTTGGGATGTTTTGGCTTGTCTACCATATTGCATATGGTTGAGGTATGTTCCATGATTGTATCTTCTTGTTATTTGCTGCAACACACACATAAACACATCAGTGAAACCCTAAATGTAATTGTAAGCAAAGTGTTTGACGAAATACCTCACTCAGAAAAAGTTTTAAAGACACACAAAACCGTGATGATCTTGGCATAATGGCTTGGGATCATTACAGTGGTATCAGAGCTTAGATTCCTACCAGCGAGTGGGAATTAGCACATGCATGCTAAGCATAGAGGGGTCTTCCATAAGGAGAAATGTTGAGCATAGAGGGGTCTTCCATAAGGAGAAATGGATGAGATGCACGTTGATCTAATTTGCTATGAGATACAATATTCCAGCCTTAGCAACGAAGAGATTAGGGCTCACATAACCTTCCCACAGTATGTAGCCTGGAGAAATCCCAAATGGAGCGAAGATGAGATTTTACTCGGGATCATCGGATTAGAGGAAAAGAGAGCCAGAGACTGTAGAAGGTGGGAAGAATAGAGATACCCCACGCCCATTAGCAGCACGCAACTTTGCTACAGTTGCAAGGCTCCTTGGGAACTGTTATCGCACGGTTTGTAGGAAAGGTCCAAGAGCTTGAGTCAGGGCTTGAAACCGGCGTAACAGGAGCTTCCCCACCCTGGGAGAAATAGAGTGATAGCAGGAGCTTCCTGCTGTCACCTGGATGGGGGCTCTTTCTGTTAGGAGGGCTAGTCCAGGGGAGGCGATCCCTAAGGCAATCTGGGTTTAAAGAGGGGCTAAAGGATAAAAGACCAAGACTAAGGTTCCCTTCCACAGATTACTGACCAGTGGATAATCAAGAAGTCTTCCAGCGATGCACCTGTTGTGAGACAAAACAAAGAAGGCTAGAATATGCTACTGATGGGTTAGTACTTCATGAATCAATGATTATCTCGAAGTGTATATATGAGCCAATATAGATATAATTATTGTGAAGTCAATGATTATCAAAACAAAAAGACAAGATCACTTCTTCAATAGAGTATAAAAGGAGCATTCAATTTTCACAATTAAGCTTAATATATCATCAATACAATGTCAAATCAGCTCATATAAATATATTTCCTGCGTCACCTATATTGTTGCTGCAAATAGGTATGACATCAAGCTTTAATCTAAAGTCAAAAGATGACAAGAGCAAAACGTTTTACAATTGAAAGCACACACATGCATTAAGTCCTCGATGTCAAATCAAGCGGTGAAAATAGTCCTAGCGTTTATGTATAAGCAATAGAACAAAGTTATGGCGTCACCTCTATATCATTTTGTTGCAGTCACCATAGAATTATGACATCAAGCTTTGTCAACAAATCAATTTGAAAGGAAAAGAACAAGTTTGGAAATCAGTCAGCCTTGCAGTTTGGTCTGTGAAACCGGCACCAGTCAGAGATGACAAAGTCCATGTTTAGAAGCCCAGGCAAGGTTCTAACAAGGTAAGGCGTCCGCGACTATATAATTTTTGGTGTTGGGTTGGCTAACCCATGGTGGGCGTTTGACAAAATCAACCGGTACAAGTTTAACTCCATGACTACAAGAAGCGGAGACCAGGCAGCACCTTTCTATCCAAGCAAAGTTCAATTGAAGGCCAACGTTGTCTGCTTAAAGAAGTTAGTTCAAGAAATCAGCTAGGGTTGGTAAGGTAGGTTAGTAGGTTTGCAGATTTTGAAGGTAGTTTGAAAGTTTAGACATAACAAGCTCAAGTGATCAATTCTAGACTAGTGCCTTGGGTTGTGGGTAAGCAGAGAGTGATAATGGTTTAGAAGGGTTCGAGCCACAAGAGACAGGGCCTAGGGTTTGTGGTGTTTGCTGAGGCAGGGTGCAAGCCCACAACCTAAAGAGAAAAGGCTGCACAGGTGTAGCTTTAGCTAGGCCTGGTGCTTCAATCCTTTCCTTGGGACTTTCTTGGCAGCGGCACAACATAAGAGATAGTCTGGGGTGTTTGTCAATGCAAGGCTTCTCATGAGCCTGAAGCAAACCACAGGTGTAGCAGGTAGGCCTAGGATCACTTCTTTCTTCAATTTAAACTCAAAACTAGCCAGACAAGAGATGGTTAGTGCAGCTAAAAGGCTAGGCTAAACCTTCAAATCCAATGGTTAAAAGCTTGTACTATGGGGACATGAAGCCTCAACCTACTTGTGTGTAGGCTCCTAGGAGTTTCAAGGATCAAGTCAATACAACAAGATAACAATGAATGTAAATTTAGACCACAACTATTCAATCCAAGAAGCTTTGAAGAAGAACACTTACAAGATCATGAAGAAACATTAATCACACCTAGTTGTAAACCTTCCAATAGCATATAGCACCACTTCACCAAGAAATAACTCCTCCAAGAGGTTAGCCACACTTCCCAAAGAGAACAATCCAAGACAAGAGCTAAAGAAGCACTCTCAAATGAGGAAGTTGTTATGATCTAAAAGAGGGAAAACATCCTCTATTTATGCATCTTTGACCTTCAAATTATAAAATAGGTCAATAAAACCATGCGACTGAGCTGACTAACGGTTCATTATTCAATTATTTGTCACTTTTACATGCTAAATGCCAATAATGGCGAGAGAGAAAAATCAAGAAGCGTCAAGCCCCTAAAAGGGAGGCGTTGGCCCTATTTGGGCATGTGCTCCTATGAGCAAGCGTTGCCTTCACCAGGGCTCCTGCAACCTGCTGCGCGTGCCAAACAAGCCCAACATGGCTGCCACGTGCCCTAGGGTGACCATCCTACCTTGGTGGTGTCCTGATCAACCAAGTCAGCGTCCCATCTGAGGTGATCCCCCACCCATAGGCCATGGTCTGCCCGAACACATCGATGGGCGTCCTCCTCTTCTACATTGCAGGCTCGTCACAAGGCGTCACGCCTCTGCCATCCCAATGTCCATCTAATGGGCACCATTGTATGGAGGATCGAACTAATCATCTTCCCCATGTGTACCGGTCCTCACAGTACTGTCGGGCATGGTCACGCACATCAAAGGCTACACCCTCGAGGGGCTCATCAGTCCCTGAACATCGCATAGCAATGTAAATCACATTTCATCATTAAATTTATCAAATATGCATAACATCCTAACAAATCTTCTAATAGCTCAAAGACCCTGGCGACCCACTATACAGAAGCCAAGCAGCCAAGAAAGGGGCAACCTATTGGGCTAATACTCCTCAAATGTGAGTTTCCATAGGGTTATTCAAACCATGTATAGTGGCATTGATGTGGTTTTAGGGATGTCTAGTCATAGATCAAACCTAGGGCTAATTAATAGATGCGTAGGTGCCTTTGTAGGAGGCTAATTTGTGCAGATCATGGATGCAATTTTTACCAGCCCTTATTGCCTTATCTTTCTTTATTTGTATTTTTTGCTACAAGCCTTGTGAGGACCATTGCCTTGGCTAGGTGGCCAAAGGCGGCAGTGTTACCACTTGTGGTATCTTGAGAAATGAGAGGCTGGCTCGACAGTGAGACCCCCCTTCCTTTGGCCATGCAACCAAAGTCCAGCATATACAGTTTGGTGACCGGATGGTGGCGATGTCCTTCGCTGAATACCTATGAACATAATGGAATTGACTCGATGAGACCTCCATCCTCTTAGTTGGAGTCTTGCACTTATTTATTATCATTTCTTAGGGTCCTTAGGTTTCTTATGAGAGGCTTTTGTGCCTTCGGGGATCCCCACAGGCGAAGCATCTCTAGGTTTTTTATTATTCCTATGGCTTTATCTTTTACCGGCTACTTTACCCCACGGGCCTTTTGCCCCTGCTTCCCACAAGACAATATGTACGGATGGTCATCTAATGGCTAGACTAGAGGGAATGGGATAAAATGAGAATTAGGTTTTAGATGAAAAAGTGATAATATGAGGGCCGGACGATGGTTCTTCAAATCCCCTTTGGTGGCTAACCAAAACCGCATGAATACCAACTTGCTGGATTACCCAATCAATCACCTCAACGGTGGTCAAGTAGATTAGTGTAAAGATCAGCTGGATTGCTCTGAAATGAAGATCTAATGCATACATAAGAGAGGGTTATAATGATCAAATATGACACATACAATGATACCTGGACAATTACTCATGGAGCAAGAGCCCTCTACATTCTGAAAGCCGGGCCCGGTGATGATGGAGGCGTTTATGGATGTCGAGGGCCGGAATGGATGAGAGAAAGAAGATGGGTCCTCGGGGACCATGCTTTCAGTGCTCTTTGCTCTCGGTACTCCATGTGTCTAGGACCATGTGGGCCTCGGACATGATCTCTAGTTATCCCTATATGGGGATAGCGGGAACCCGAATCATAGATAGAGGGGTAGGTCGAAGCACACTATGGCGGTAATGATGAGGATTTGGAATGAGTCAGATGGCGATAGTGACTCTTTACCTGAGGCTAGTGATAGTGACTCTTGCACCAAGGTTGATGATTCTATGCGGCTTGAGGAGGATGAAGTGACCTTGGCGTGGATGATAGGCGGGCCGGAGGGCGGATGATGGTCTGAGAAGTACTTCAGTAGGCATATCACATGGTGTTGGTGTATACAGCCCCAGGTGGTATTTAGTGAGGACTCCTGCGATGTAGCATCCTACGGATGAACAACCTCAATGGTAGTGGTGACACATTTGTCGTCTTTTTCAAACATCCATGATAGCCACGTCACAAGAGGAGGGATACCAGTGGCATGTTGGATATGATGGAGGAGCCTTGTGTGGGGATGCACACCATGAATACATGGATCCACCAGATCGAGAGGAGACCGCTTTGGGATGTCGCGGTGGTTGATCCTACACTCACATATTGGCATGAGGAGATTGAGTCACATCTTTGGAGGCTCCATTGGATTCAAAAGATTGTGGATGTTAGCCGAGGTTGATGGAGCACTTACTTGCAGGATCGACTTGCATCGATGAGGATGCACTTTTTATTGGTCGGGACGACCATGTCGCGATGTCACGGATACATGGGATCAAGTGCGAGATGATAATGCTTGAGGTTGAGTTCATAGGAGGATACAATTGTTCATACGGGATACATTGTGATTCATAGGGAGATAGCATCTAGTGATGGGGTGTGTTATGTTCGGTTGTAGTCTATGTCAAGTAGCTGAAGGTGAGGGTGGCCAGGCGTGAGAACTTCCACCCACTGTCACCTCGTGGGGGAGCTCTTTCTATTTAGGGTGGCTAAACCCAGGGAGACGTCCCTGGCAATTTGGGTTTTTGAAAGGAAAAGGGTCAAGTGATTAAGGCTCAAGAAGTTAAGGTAAGTTTTCCCTTCCGCGAGTACCGCCATAGAAGATAGTGGATGAAGAAGAACCACGGAGAAAAGGCACATGCTGCGAGACAAAGAAAATAATGAAACTAATACATGCAACAGTGGTCAATGCTTCGTTAATCAATGACTATCAATATTTAATAATACATGAGCATAAATGGCGGTAAATATTGCCGAAGTCAATGTTTGCAATAATAGCAATAATTGTAGTCACTTGTCAATAAATACCAAAATGATACTTAGCATCCAATGAAATGATCAATCCTTAAATTAACTCAATGCATTGAATATCATCAAATGCTCATACACATGAAGTTGCTACATCGAATTGTATACCAAAGGTGGCGTCAGCTTTCTTCTTAGGTTAGTATAATAGACAAAGAGGTCAGCGTTTTACCCAAATAATGAAAATGAAATTTATCAATGCATCAATGTCTATCATTAGATGACTAAGCCACGGTGTTTTCTATCAACCAAAATCTCAAAAAGGGATGACGTCATCATCAATTTGAGGGTTAGTAGGCGATTAGGGTTAGTTAGGGTTTTCAAATTTGAAGGTTTTGAAAGATTTGTTTTGGCACAACAAGCTCAACGTTGGAGAGATAAACCAGTGTTTTAGGGTATTATGGAGTCAAAAGCAAGGGCAAGATCTCGGGAGGATCTAAATCTAGAGACAAGAAAGTTAGGCTCTATGGTGTGATGGGGGGCCTAGAATCAAAACCCTAAGGGGAGGCTCATACGGTGTTGTGTAAGCAAGGCCTCATGCTCCTCCCTCTTTCTTCAAATATTCTTGGCAAAGCATGACTGGCTTTAAAACACAAATCTAAAGATGAAAAGTGTTGCAACGATGCAAGGCCTTTCAAACCCTAAGTCAAAACCCTAGGTGTAGAGATCAACTGGGCCTGGGGCGTCTTCTTTCTTCAACTTATGTTTGAATGCTAACTTCGGAGAAAGGATGATTAGTGTAGCAGCGACTAGGCTATATCTTCAGCAATCAATGGCTAAAACAAGTTTCTCATGCATGGGGACATATGGAGGACCTACTTGTGTGCTTATACCCTAAGGTTTTAAGATTAAGCAAATATAATAGCAATATAACAATAAATGCAAATGTTAACAACCATTCATTGAGAAGTTTTGCATGAAAAATACACTTACAAATCATGAAGAATGCTCATCAAACCCTAGTTGTAAAACCTTCCAATGAAGCTTACCGAAATGCCAAGAACAATCCTCCACAAGGTTAGTACTCCTTCCAAGAGAAAAATACCAAGACAAAGACTAAAGTGATCTCTCACAAGAGGGGTAGGTTGTGTTATGTTGAAAATGAGAATAGCGTCCTCTATTTATATCATCCAAATGACCTTTAATTTTAAAATAGGTCATTAAAACATCCAACAAATTTTGACTTTCAATTTTACTGTTTTACATTAAATGCTAGAAAATGTCATAATATGAGCTAAAGGCGTCAAGCCCCTATAAGGAAGACGTTGGCCCTTTTGGGCAAGCTTAGCATCCAAGAAGCAGAACGTTAGCCCCTCTAGGGCTTCTCCAAGATTCCACACATGCCAAATGACCTCGAAGCACATTGCCACAGCTCCGATCCAGCGTCCGGCTCTCTCGGGTGGCGTCTGTCCATCAAAAGCAAAGCGTCCCATCTGTAGTGGGTGATCCCCCCTAGGCGGGCTCTACCAAAGTGTCACGGGCGATCCTTCTTCCTTCGTCACGGTGGCTCATCTGCGGCGTGTCACCATTTTTCATCTAGCAACCATCGTGGTCTCTTCAGCCCCATGGGGGTTCAAACTAATCATATCCCCATGTACGGTCAGCGGTACCTGTCCGCCGGGCATGGTCACGCACATCAAAACTTCGCCCTCCGCGGGCTCATTAGTCACAGGGATAATAGCAATGCCGTCATGTATTTCATCTTTAATTTTATCAAATACATGCATGAAATTCCTAACATATCATCTAAGAGCTCAAAGACATTACACATATCTACTATACAAGTTAAAGAAACCAACAGAATGACCTATTGGGCTAATACCCACAAGAAAGGAAAGTTTCCTCGGAGGATCATTCAAGCCATGTTCATGAAGTGATGTGGTCTAGGGATGTCCGGTCATGATGGAACCGGTAGGTGTTGTCGATGGTGCCTACGTAGGAGTTGAGCTTTAGCCGTCATGGATGCACTTTTCCAAGCCCTTTATTGCCTTTATTTTTCTATTTATTGCTTTTCTTTCTTTTTACTTCAGGTCTAACCAGAGGACACTTCCACTGGCTGGTGACCCGGATAGTGGCAATGTCATCTTGTTGGATACCTATGAACATAATGGAATTAGGCTCGTGATGAGACCTCCCATCCCCTCTTGGTTAGTTCTTGTTTTATTATTTTCTTAGGGTCCCTTTAGTTTTCTTATCGAGAGGCCTTTTATTGACTTCTCGGGGATCCTTGGTAGCATCTCTAGGTTTATTTCTTATGGCTTTTTATCTTTTACCAACCGCTTTACCCACGGGCCTTTAGCCTTCTACAGGACAAAGTGTAGCCTCAAGGTCACGACAATGGCGGACTAGAGATAGGTGGATGTGGGAGATAAGATAACAAAAATGATAGAATGGTGGGGAAGGTCAGGCTGCATAAATCCCCACAGTGATAACCAAAACCCATGAATACCATCTTGCTAGGTCGCAGTTAATTCCCCGACCATGGTCAAGTGGATTAGTGTAAAGGTCCAAGCGATTGTCAGTATAAGGAACGTGCATACATAAGAAGGTTATAACGATCCAAACATGACACATACTCACTTGACCTTGGACCAATTACCTCATGGAGCAAGAGTCCTCTCCGTGCAAGTCCAAGCCCGATGGTGATGGAAGCTGCTAACGGGGACAAATTATGGCGAAGGAGGATGGACCCTCCAAGGCCATGCTTTCGGGTCAATACGCTGGTACTCCATGTCTAGGACACATGGGCCTCGAGACATGATATCTAGTTATCCTCGATATGGGATTAACGGTCTGATGGCATTCGGGAGTACCGGCGGCATAGTAAGGAAGCAGTCTCGGTCAACGTTATCTTATCGGTGTTTTGAAGTCCGAGTTGACTTTTCTTGATTGAAGAGATTAGGAGATGGCACCTCGACATGACCATGATTAAGGTACACCACTTAGCAACACGGTTGAGAGTTAGTGAGGCTATGATCATGGTAACCTGGGCATATTGATGACATGCATGCAATGATGGAAAATTACTATTGGAGAGAATCAATGACACAGGGTAGAGAAGATGGAGGATTTTCCATGGACGACTTTCATACTCTCAAGGAGAGAGTATCAGTGATGAGGACCGACTACCATCGGTTGTTGGTATGAAGATTACTGTTGAGGTTGGTGAGAGACATATGTGAAGAATAAGGGGCTTGGGGTTGGAGATGGGCCAGAGCTCACTTTCCGGGGAGTTGGGAAGAACTTCGAGGATTCTTGAGGCACCTGAACAATACTTCGAGATGATCCCGATTCGGAGGACTCCCCTTGAGGAGATTCGTCAAAGGTCCACTTCACCTATCGTGGTGGACACCTCGATGTATCATTTAGTCATGTTGCTAGAGGATGTTGGTGATCTAGCAAAGGAGCCCAGTTGATGGAGGACACTTCATTTGTGTTCAAGCGGATGACTCCATGTGAAGCGTTAAGTCAATAGTATGCTGGGATCTATGATGCGACATGACTCTATAGGAGGCGACATATGAAGTATCTTCGAACTCGGTGATGAGTGATAGCTCACAGGGATATGTCGAGGTGTATGGTGGTATTTGGAGGGGTATAGTGCCTTGCGAGGAGGAGACACACCTAGGGGAACATGAAAATGTCACTCCTTTGCAAAAACACATAGTTAAGAGATATCACCTTCACCATTTCAATAGTTGCATGGGAGTAGGAGGTGGAGGTTGGTTGAAACTTGTGATCGAGGAGGGTTACTTTTGGTTGTCTTGCATGGATTTGGGATGGAGTGATGACCACGCAGGAGGCATCTATCATGAATCACAGATGGGCGAAGATTATGAGTGAATCAGCAGGATTATTAAAGCATGTAACCTCCAGTCCTGATCGGTTGGAGATGTTTCTATTAGCTGTCGACACTTTTATCATAGACAAACATGAAGAGGGATAGGCCATGGAGGGGAGCATGGAGAGTGAGTAGCCGAGAGACACTACATAGCCGAGGGTACTTTTCACGGCATCTGTTGGTCAGGGGTGGACCGTGATAGGCAGACAGTTGAGATTTTGTGCGTGATGGTGAGCATCATGCGTGATGGTGATCATCATAGACCAGATGTGATAGATGTGAGCAGAGGGCTTTAGAGTGGTCGGTCAAACCACGAATGGCGGAGGCCCCGGAAGTGATAATCTTCCAAGTTTGCCATGGGATCAGGGAGTTCACTTGGTGCGAGATGTTCACTACCTGCTGACCAGTTGCGCCGAAGACACACGCCACGCAGGTTTGGACAGTGGGCACAGATTAAGGCGAGACCGGTTCCTCCCTCTTGATCATCTGATAGGGCATAGATGTTTGGGCCAGTACTTCTTCTACAAAATTGATGCTCGCGTCTGAGTTTGGATGGGTCCAATGGTCCGCAGTATTTCGGTTGGACCCGGAGAGGAGGACTGGGATGTATCTGAGAGGCGGGCATTCATGGTCGAGTAGTCGCGAGGGCTATAAGGTGATGTAATACGAGAGGTTAGCGCGGTTCCGAAGTGCGAGTTGAGCATTTCACTCCGATAGGGAGAGTGGACCATTGGGGAAAGCTATTCTAACTTTCGGTATATGATGTTGAGAGGAAGCATCGTTTGCGGTGTCTCACCGGACTTCACTGACACCTCATTCGGGCATCAACATAAGAAGTTGTTGGAGGCCGTATGGATCTTGGTAGACTTGGAGGATGGATTCGTTTCGAGATGAGGCCATGTGAGCTCCGGAGTTGGTGTATTTCAGGGTTATGCTTTCTAGGGGCTAGTAGGTCATGACTTGATATGGGACCCGAGTGAGAGGAATTTATGATGTTCATCTTTGGATAGGTTCCTATTGTATCCACCAGTGGACGGGATCTACAGTATTTTATTTAGAGTTGGTTATTGCTTGAGAGGACAAGCTTGTTTCTAGTAGGAGGATTCTAATGTCCCACTGGGACATCATCCGCGATCGAGATTTACCAAGTGGCCGAGTAGCAGGAAGGGGTGTTATAAGCGAGTACAAAGGGTTATTGAGAGGCATTGTGGGGTCCATCTTGCATTGCTCATCTTTGTTTATCGTGCAGAGCCATTCCGCCTGAGTTGGCGGGGTTTCATTGGCATTAGAGCGATTTCCACCATGATTTTGACTATTTTGAGCTATAAGTTAATGGAAATTCGAATAGATCATTTGGGCACATTACTTGGAGGAACCTCTCGATTCCAATGAGCTCATTGGAGTCGAAGGAAAACTCACAGGGATGGGATGGTGAAGTCACTTTCGATTGGCGAGGAATCCACAAGAAGGAGAGATAAGAAACTTTGAGAGGTAAAAGGTTAATTAATTAATTAAATATTAATAAAATGAAAGTCACTTCGGAGCTCTGTTACCAACATCGCGATAATATCGCGCGATTCACGATATTATCGGCAAAATCCGGTTTGGCGATAATATCGACGAAAATAGCGTGCGGTTTACGATATTTTGAAAATATCGCGATATTATAAGTAGATGGTGTGATAATATCGGCTATAATATCTTTTGAAGCGATGGAGCGAATAGGAAATAAGCGTTTTAACCTTTTTTTTAGTTTTAAAGTGTTTGCAAACAAAGTGTAGGGTTTGGGGAGCAAAGGAGCAAGAAGGCTGACAAGAGCAGCATCCTTTACTTAAATTTTTTAACATTACCATTAATTGTTTGAGGGATGTTTGAGAGTGGTTCCAACCTCATTGGACTTCATATGAAGAAAGTAAATTTTAGGTCCCATTCAAATTACGTGAGACTTCAATAGTTTTTCGGGTTCTAGATTGGCAAGATTGCAATGTTCCCACTAGATTCTATCATGTATGAGGGTATGGGCGGCATTTGATCAAGAGCACCAAGCCCCTCTATGTTACCTCGATGTTGGTGGCATTGATTGTTGAACTCTTTTGTCATGAATCTAGTAAAATGTACCCTTCACTAAAGTAAAATCACTTATTAGGCATGTTAAGCTTTTTTTCTATCTTATTTTAATGTTTAGGGGTGACACTGATGATGAGGATACTAATATAGGCAGCGATTTGCACGATGATATGTAGTTATTTGTTGTATGATATTTTTTTGGACTCTGAGGCCATTTAGACCCTCTTTGTTGATGTATTTTTGGTTCAAAGATGCATTACTTTCTCGGTGCTATTTTGGTTATATCGCCCTTGCTATTTACAAAGAGAAACTTTGCATATTTGTATAATGGTTTGGATTCATATGGATGCACATGATATATCTTCACGAACTCCACAAAGCGAGTTGTACTTGGTAGTAGCAACAATAGAGGACACCAGAGTCTAGATTTTCTTCTTCTACATTTCATTAGAGTCCAATACCAGCCCCAGGACCTTCCTCTAAAGGAAAAATCCATTTCTAAGAGCCATCGCAACCGGCCATAAAAGTCAGGAATTGTTGGTTACCCTCTGATTTCATTGTAGATAACTCATGATGATGAGATACATTATTGTAAATTTTTATATGATATTTGAGGCTTTAGAATCGGACGGTCCGGTGTTGATGTGATGTATTATTTGACATCTTATACATCTTATATGAGTTCTCTTTTCATATTTATGTGTAAATGCATTTATTTGATGTTGATGCTTTAGATATTTAAAAATTGAAAAAAATGAATATTTTTGTATTTTTTCCTCCTTGCGACATTTCCGATATTTCTTGATATTTTCCCCTATATTTACGATATTTTCATTTTAGGACCCTCGGCGATATTTTGCGGTTGCCGATGTTGGTAACTCTACTTGTTTTGGAGGGACAAGGTGGTAAAAAAAGTATAAAGGAAAGGCAAAGGCCTCTACTCAAGGCATTCATGTATGATCATCTTTGATATCTGGCACAGCTAGTAGGCCATTGGTGGTTTTGAAGTCAGTCATGTATGATCATCTTTTGATATCTGGCTTTTAGCTAGTGAGCCCAGCATTGGGGGTTTTGAGGGTTTTGACTTAACAAACACTAGAGGACGATTCGGTGGTGAAAGATTCCACCTAGCTTTTCCCAAGCTTGGTCTCGGAGATGCAATACGCTCCCACACCATTCTAGTTCAAGATCTACTCAGTTGCAGGAGGATTCTACATCAGTTACATGTGCAGATAGAGAGACGGCGCACCAGTTGAGGGTTTCCAGCAAGAGGGGCGCACCATCCATTGAGGGAGGATTCATTCTAGCTGAGGAGAAGAGATTTCAGGAATTCCAGGTATTGGGTTTTCCTTGCAGGTGTCTTGGCATCATTCTTGGTTGTTTCCGGAGGCAGTTCAACAGAGGATTTATTTGTATTGAGATTGGGACGATTTCCCAAGAGGAGGGCGCACCATTTCTTGGAGGGTGGCTAGATACAAGGGTCTAACATGGCCTTTGATGATTTGAGCACTTGGGTTTCCATTGCAGCATCCCGATCTATCATTCTAGTCAATTTGTGGAGCCATGGGAGGTCTCTAGGAGGCTAAATTATTAGGGTTTCAGCCATCCAGGAGGGCGCACCACACATTGGAGGAGATTTAGATCCATAGGGTTTGACAGGGATCTTGGAGATTCGAGCACCTGGGTTGTTCTTGCCATCACCCGATCTACTGTTTGGCATCTTTCTTGGGGTTATTGGACACATTTGGCAGCAGGATCTGTTATCCCCACTTTTTAGGGATAACTAGGAGATCATGTCTCGAGGCCCACAGGTCCTAGACATGGAGTACAAAGAGCAGGATTGACCTAAGCATGGCCCTAGAGGGCCCATATTTTTTCTCCCATCATCTTTTGTCTTGAC
>SNQJ01S0186272.1:0-15331 GCA_010110895.2 Picea sitchensis | reverse complement strand
ATCTCCTGAATATTGGCCATAAGAGAAAAGTTGATTGTGTCAGTCTGTTGTTTACTCTTACCTCGTGATGATCTTCCATCGATCATATCTCCTATCCGAACATCTCCAATGGTGTTGTGCCACCACTTGGGTCTTTTGGAATCTCTGGTTGCCAAGTCAGTATTGCCACCATGACTTGGGCTTCCTGCTTCAGAATGTACTGATCTGACTGAACTAGGAGACTCATCCTGCTCTGACTCCTCATCATCATGCTCAGAATATTCCCCCCCTTCAGGTGGAGCTATCAGAATCTTGATACATGAATCTTCAATGACTTCTGGCTACTCAGTAACTCTGAATGTGGGAGGAGTATGGAAGGGTCCAACCTCCTCATCAACAACAACATATCTGCTAAAGCTCACCTTATGAGTGTCAACATCAATTAATCTGTAAGCTTTATGGGTGTCATTGTACCCTCTAAGCATCATCTTCTTACTCTTCGGATCTAACTTGATTCGTTTCGGAGCTGGAATACAAGTGTAAGTAGTAGAAACAAAGACCTTCAAGTGACTTACTTTGGGCTTTCTTCCAGACCATGCTTCCTCTGGAGTCTTTTGCTTTACCGCCATCGTGGGAGATCTATTTAGCAAATACACTTCTATGAACACTTCCTCTGCCCAAAACCTATTAGGAACATACCTGTTCTGCAACATACATCTAGACATCTCTGTGATAGTGCGGTTTCTCCTTTCAACCACCCCAGTCTGCTGTGGAGTCTAGGGTGTGGTGTATTGTCTCTTGATCCCATGTTTAACACAAAAATTATTGAATTCTTTGGAGCAAAATTATCCACCGACAGCAGATCTAAGAGAGGTAATATGACAACCTAACTCATTCTCGACTAATGCTTTAAAATTTTGAAATTCTTTAAACATGTTAGACTTCAACTTCAAAAAATACACCCATATTTTCCTATTGAAATCATCAACAAACATAAGGAAATACCTGGCACCGATGATTGATTCCATGTTCATTGGTCCACATATGTCTACATGAACCAACTGAAGGACCCTCTACACTATCCAAGATTATCCTTCATCAAATGTCACTCAATGTTGCTTCCCTGCCTGACAAGCTCCACAAACTCCCTGAATCTTCTGCTAAATGTCTGGAAGCCCATCTACCAGTTTCTCTCGTGCCAACTGAGAGAGGTAGGTAAAATTGAGGTGCCCATACCTCTGATTCCATAGTGTGCATATGTATGATGCATTCTTCGCTTCCAGTGCATGCTCTTTGCCCTGCCCAATATCCACCAAAATGAACAGACCATGGTCTTCCACACCAAGAGAAACGATCTTCTTGGTATTCTTGTCAACGATATAACACTTGTGATTTCTAAAGTTGACATCCAAGTGAGGAGAGTGCCTCATAATCTGACTAATTGAGAGCATATTGAGATCCATACCTGACACATAGTGGACGTTGAGAAACATAAGAATCTTTCCTCCGAAGGAAATATGAACATTCCCCTTGTCGACTATAGTATACTCCTTGCCTCCACCGAATATCACCGAGTCTTTGGATGGACTAGGTTTAAACTATATGAACCAATCTTTCCAATTGGTGAAATGCCTGGATGCGCCTGAATCAACAAACCAAGCAGATGACTTGGACTTATCTTCTTGTGTACAGGCCATAAAGGCATAGAAGGCTACCTCCTTCTCCTCCATGTGCTTTACGACATAGGCCTTCTACTGAGACCCTCCCTGGGTGTGCTTCTGATCTACCAACTACTTTCTGCAGTGCTTCTTCATATGGTCATTCTTGCAACAATAATGACAAGTGATGGTCTTCAGGATTTTGGTGGCATCCTCACCATTGCCTGGACCAGGTTTCCTTGCCCATTTTCCTTTGCCTTTATCTTTGGATGCAAAGGCCTGCTCTGAATCCTCTGTCTCATTGCTGCTCCCAAACTGCTTCTTCCACGTGTCCTACTGCAATATCTTATTGGATAGCTCTCCAAACTTCAGGTCAACGTCTGTAGCTGTGCTGTTAAGGGTCTCAATGAAGTGCTCGTAGGACCCTGGAAAGCTGTTCAGCATAATCACCACCATGCCCTCTTCTACCATATTTCGACCAATGTCCTCCAACTGCTCCCGGATGTCCTTGATCTTGAGTAAGTTCTCTTAGAGAGAGGCACCCTCACTCATCTTGATCGAGAATAACATGTTATTTAAAAAGAACGCTCGATCCTTATCTGAAATCTCATGAGTCTCTTTCAACAGTTTCCAGATCGCTGCAACAGTCTTCCCATTCTAAACCTCAGGTAGCATCTCATCTGTCATGAACAATTTGATCAGAATCACGACCTCTCTGTCTTGGCCATCAAACTTGTCCTGGTCTTTACCTACAACCGTGGGACGAGGACTTGTTCCCAGAACAACATCTGACAGGCACCGATACACAAAAATGGCCAACATGCGTTGCTTCCAGGGATTGTAGTTCTTCCCAGAGAACTTTTGGTTGCCTTCCAACATGATGTTGATCAATATTGTAGCTGTAGATGATCGTAAAATACTGAACTTAGCAGATAAATAATGGAAAAATACTTGCAATCTTCCCTCAACCAGCTCTAAATAAACCAATTTCTCCTCAAATCTGCCAACTCAAGAAATTAGCAGTAAAAAACACCAGATCTTCGAAGCTAGGCACCAATCTAGGTAAGAACATGCCAATTTTTTCTCCAAACCGTCCAAATTGACAAAATTTGAGAGAAATTTTAGTTAAAACTCAGAAATTGCAGAGATTAGCAAAAAAAATGGCAGTTTGTACGAACTGTACAACTGATCCATACAATCTGGCTGCTAAATTAAATTTTCCGTATGCTGCAAATAAATTTCATACGGATGAATTAATTTGTACGGCTCAATTAAATTTCTAGGCTACAGAATTAAATTGCCGTACGACAAAAAAAGGCTGCTGTGTAAAAATCCGTATGGATTTTTCCGTGCGGTTTGATCTTCAAAAATCGACGGATTCTGCTACTAAAATCAATTCCGTACGATGTACGAATGATTCTAATTTAAAAAAAATCCATCCTGGAAACCCTTAAAAAAAATTTCGAATTTGATTTTGTGAAACTGGCTTTAAAATTGCAATTTTTTCCGAAAAACACGAAAAAAATTCAAACCTGGATTTTAAAACCGAAAAATCAAACGAACCTAGCTCAGGTTGATCCGAAACCATTTCGGCTCCTTGAGTGTGCTATGCTGGCAATCCCTTGATCCATCACTGCCGACAACAGTCCCTAGGTCTTCACGCGCTCCCAGACTCCGTGGCCCTAACCCTGCTCTGATACCATATAACAGAAATCAAGCACGCACATAAACCAAGATAACTTGAATAAGGTTATCTGTCTTTATTCAATCAATTAAATAAGCTAGAAACTAAATTTATTATATAGGTTACAATCAAGTAGAGTCAAACCACTTTATGAATGTGGGATAAAGTGAAAATATAACCTAAAAAAAAAATCTGACCTAAAAGCAAATAAATTAACCTAAAGTCACTTTGACTTTATTAATGCCTAAGTCTAACTTCTAATTGACCATTATAAACTAATATTTAGTTTAACATTTACTAGGTTGTATATGTTTGATAACTTTGGGCCATCATCACTTATGCTATGCTATTTTTTCTCACGATGATGACTTGAGCAAAGTTTGGCATAAAAATTATGGACATTTGAATTACCACTCCCTTTAACAGTTATGCAAGCACTTATGATATTCAATGCGATTGACCCCCTAAAAATGTCCCTATGAATCACTTATGATGTATACATGAAATGTGATCATGATAATGATCCATTGAGTTAGTTAATCTTGTCTCAATAGACATTTATGTAGATAGGTATGATACTGTACCTAATTTGATCTCATTTCTCTTCATTAATGATTTTTGTAAAATGTTAGTGGTCCTCAATAATGGGGTGGTTATGCCTAATCCCCATATAATGGGGCCTTTCCCCATTAAAATTTTCATATGAGAAGATAAAGAGCCTTTGGGGGTAGAGTTTTTCCCTTTCATATTTTCTCCACTATAAACATAGTTATCATCTATTTTCATACGATGATCATGTTTATTCAATTTATCTTTATGTGCTTGATTGATTTTGTTAATCATGCATTATTTATAATGTCCAATACCCGTTTTATGTGAATAATTTGCATCTTGTTTGTGGCCATGTAGGTTTTTATATTTTGGTATGATTATGCAAAATATTATGTAGTATCAAAGCGTAAAATTGCATATGGAGTACTATTTTATTTGATGCTATGATTCATGTGAGGCTTGGTGAATTATGAGAAGCATGGATTTTTTCCCATGATATTAGTTGGACACTTGTATTGTGAAATTTTTTAAATGTGTTTGTGATCAAATTGTATTGAGTTTTGTGGCATGTTGAGTGAGTCTTCACTTTGTATCTCTACATGCTAGAATTGTTTCATCTTTAGTGATTGGTGATTGACCTAGTGGTCATGGTTATTTGGTGGCATGTTTTTGGCCTCCTTAACTAGATCTCAGTTTGTATCCGTGGGTTTGTTTGTTTGGCTCTTTTAAAATTCAATATTTTTATCGTTGATATTTTTGTACCCTAGATCTAACAAACACCAAATCTTGGCTACTTGTTATCTTTAGTGCATGATTCATCTTCAACGACTTCCTTGATCTCCAATGGGAAAATATACTCTCCTTATTTGGAAAATATCAATGAATAAGTTTACCATAGGAAATTTGAGCTCAAGCTCATGCGATCTATATGACTTCCAATGTTAAGCTTATCTTTACCGATAAAATTGGCATCTCTCTCTCATCAAAACACAACTTGTTCTACATAACTTTGGGAAATTAATGATGTTGTATAGAGTGGGGCCTTTTGGGCATGCTCTCTTATAGGATATGCACATTTTTTTTGTGAATTATTTGCAATGATAAAAACCAATTCACTTTAGATCCACTGATAAATCTTGACTTCTCCTCTTATGAAGTGAATTAGATCAAAATTGGTATGGGTGAAGTTTTTGCTGGATTGTTGGTTCCTTCTCATCTCGAGAGTCCTAGCATGTTCACTATGGGTTTATTATATTCCTATGCTAACAAATCACGTGCACTTAGGGTTATGGGGAGAGGCCAATCGTGATATGTATTCCAATGTGCAAGGAATCAATATTTGTTAGTAGGAGATTAAATAGAGTAATCCTCTACTGATCATCCCAATAAATGCTTATGTCAGTACACGTTTCATACTATGTTGTTCCCTATACATCATTGTGGGACAAATTGAGACATCAATGTGGGTTGAGGGGAAGGAATTTTTGTAATTGTGAAAGAGTTTTCAAGGAACTATATAATAATTCATTCAAATTTTAACTATATAGAGAAACACACCCATGATGAAGAGACAAATTGAGTTATAGAGAAGTACAATCAGATATAATTTTGTATTTATCATCAACTCAACACATTTAGAAAAAAGGCCACGGGAGTGAAGTGAGTATTAACTTTGGAATATTCTAAGAAACCCTATGATGATCCATCTATGCAATTTGAGTGATATGGATGTGCCCTTGGATGGGAGACACTACTAATTCTAAATAATTGGACTTCTAGGCCATGGTTTTTTCTTATGAAAAGCCTCCAAATATTAGCCTACAAAATTTTTGAAGATATTGGAAAAAACTCACCCCCAAACCTCATTAGGGGCAACTATATGGATTTTATAGATCATGATTTAGTTGGTCAGTTCATTTGGATTTATCCTTAGCCTAGAACTATGGCTTCCTGGATCCAAAATAATTTGAAACCCATATCAAAGGACAAAGTTCGTCATTTTTTTCTATGTTAGAGTTTTATGCCTTTCTACTGAGAGAAAAGAGTAGTGAACCTGATATTTTGAAGCTTGGAAAAACAATTTTTATATGCAGGCCCCAGGGTATGTGCCAGACAAATGTTCTCCAGATTTTGGTCTAGAGAATGATTTACCCTTAGTTGTGACGGTTTGGGTAAGACTTCCTCACCTCCCTCTCCATTTCTAGGGTGATGCTATGAGATGCATATGGATCAAGCCAAACCAAGAGGAAACATGTTCTCTTGTGCTAGGATATGAATTGAAGTTGATTTAGAGAAGGGAATCCCAGAAGTAGTTCTTACCTCCTTGGATAATTAGCGCTTGTTAAACAAATTGATTATGACAACTTCCCCTTTAAATGTAGGGTCTTTCATAGTCATTTTTTCTATGTTAGGGGTTTTTATGCCTTTCTCTTCGAGAGAAAAGAGTATTGAGACCTGATATTTTGAAGCAGACCATATTTTTTGGGAACTAGAGGTATGTACTTGAACAAATGTTCTCCAGATTTTGGTCTAGAGAATGATTTACCCTTAGTTGTGACGGTTTGGGTAAGACTTCCTCACCTCCCTCTCCATTTCTAGGGTGATGCTATGAGATGCATATGGATCAAGCCAAACCAAGAGGAAACATGTTCTCTTGTGCTAGGATATGAATTGAGTTTGATCTAGAGAAAGGGTTACTGGAAGTAGTTCTAATCTCTCTTGATAATTGGCAACACATTAAACAAATTGATTATGAGCAACTTCCCTTTAAATGTAAGTCTTTCCATGAATATGGCCACTTTTCCAAAGATTGCAGGAAGGAGGATACCAAACAACCTCAAGCCTAGGATAATGAAGAGACATGGAAAATGGTTGGTTGAAAGCAAGGGTCAAATTTAAATCTAGGCGCTCGATATCTGGTAGTAGGCAACAAAGGCCCAATCACTCATGGAGCAAGGAATCCATGGGGGAATTGTTTTTCAAAGGGATCCTCCTCTCAACATGATAAAATCCATGTGACCATAGGTTATGAAGAAAAACATATGTGAATTTTTTTATGAAGAATATCCATCCCTCTCCATGTAACCTCAGAGAAATAGGGACTTGGGCCCTTATTCGAATAATCTAAGGGAACCCCCTTAAGTCCAAACCGTTGGTTGAAAGAAAGTCAAATGTCAATATGGGTGCTCGATATCAGGTAGCAACCAAGAAAGGACCAATCACTTATGGAGCAAGGCATCCATGGGGGAGTTTTTTTTTGATAGGATCCTCCTCTCAACATGATCAAATCCATGTGACCATAGGTAATGAAGAAACCATTTCATAGAATAAAAAACATTTATGAAATTTTGTATAAAGAATATCCATCCCTCTCAGTGGAAGTTCATGGTAATAGAGACTAAGGCCTTGATACGAATAATACAAGGGAACCCCCTCAAGTCCAAATCCTAGAAGTCCTTCAATCAACTCGAGAAGATCCAATGATTCCATGGAACAAGAAGTTTTGACTTAGGGTCCAATTAAAATTCCTGGAGATGAAGATGAAGTTCCTCAAGCGACTGTTGAGATAGAGATGCATGTGGGCATGGAAGAAGTGGACAAATTTATAGATGCACAAATTTCCTTCTTAGATCCAAAAGATTAATGTTTGGAATCCATAGATCCCATCGAGGAGGAGGTAGATGATGGGAAATCAGAGGAGAAAACCATTTGGAATTTTGGAAAAAAAACACATAAGATACTTAGGGAAGAACAAGCAAATACAAAAATCATGTTGGGTTCACAACCAACTATAAAGAGATACAAAATTGTGAGTATAAGTACAAAATCCATGATAATAATTCACCTCCAAGAGGAGGAAGTGTAAAAAATAGATTAAATAATGATTCTGGTCTCTTGGAATTGCAAAGGTTTAGGCATTAGCTGTAAAGCAACCACAATTAAGGAAATAATTGAATCAGAAAATCCTACAATTATCTTACTCTAGGAGACTAAAATGAGCTTCTTCGAAGCATTAAAAAATGGGAGACAAATATGGAGGCAAAGTGAATGGGCAACAAAATACTCAAGAGGAAACTTTATGGGTATTTGTACTAGACTCTAGAATAAACAACTAGTAATATTGGAGTTCTCATTCCACACCCAAAATTGTATATTTACAAGGTTTGAACACATCCAAATTGGTAACTATTTTAACATTTTTAACTTGTATATGCAATTATTTATGCAAAGAAAAATCTATGTTGGAATTCCTTGTTATCTCTAAAAAATTCAGAATTTGTCGCTAACAATATTATAGCAGGAGACTTTAATGTAGTTTTTCACAACTTTGAGAAGTGAGGGGGGAATATTGTAAGAGATGCCTTCAGGGAGAAAATGGAGGATTTAATCCATGAATGGGATCTCATAAACATTAAGCCCACTAGAGGGAAGTACATTTGGTCTAACAAAAGAGCTGGTCTAGGTCATATTTTTGTAAGGATGGATAGATTTCTAGTGAATAATGATATTCTATTGAAATATTTTGAATTCAAATCAAAGATCTTCCCCTCCACCACATCAGATCATAGTCCCATCAACTTATATTTTTAGAATTTTCAATATTATGGTTCATTTCATTTTATATTTAATCCACTTTGGATAAACTATCAAGAGACAATTGATTGTGTGAGAGAAGCTTAGAAAATCTAGACCTCATGTACTCTGGTGTACATTTGGGAACAAAATTAAAGTTGGTTAAATGTGCTCTTGAAGATTGGGAAAAAGTGAATTTCATTCCTCCCCACGCCGAGAAACAAAATTTGAAATTATAATTAGAAAAAAATCAAACTAAGCTAGAGAATGAAGAGGCCACTCCACAGATTCAAGAGGAGGAGGTGATTTTACAGAAGCAATACATTAAGGATGTATGCTCGGAAGAAGAATATTGCAAACTTAAATCTAGAATTTTTTGGTTGAAATCAGGGGGCATGAACACCAATTTTTTCACAAGCATGCTAAAGTGCATCTTATAAAAAACAATGTAAAATAATTTTTGAGGGAATATGGGAGTAAAATCTCTGCTCTTAAAGAATTAAAAGAGGCTGCTAGGAAACACTTATGTTCTTTATTGTCTCAAAAAAATGACGTGCTCTCTGGTAATATAGGCAACATGACAGAGAATATACCAAAAGTCATATCCAATGAGGAAAATGAGGAGTTGACAATGCTGATTAATAAAGTCGAAATTAAAATTTCCATTTGGAGTCTGGACCTAGATAAAGCCCTAGGGCCTCATGGATTTTCCAACTTTTCCATAGGTTTTTTTGGGACTTAATAAAATATGAACTCAACTAAATTCTATGTTATTATCAATGCTCTTGTAAGCTAGGGGGAGTATAAATTCACCATTTCTGGCCTTGATCCATAAAGAACCAAACCCCTCTTCCTTTTCTAGATTCAGACCAATCTCACTCTACAACTCCTCATATAAAATTATGACCAATATCATTGGAAACATGATCAATTCTCCCCCTCCCCCAAGATCATCTTAGAAAATCAAGAGGTATTCATGAAAAACAGGTAGATCATATACAATATAGTGCTAGTGCAAGAGTCAATCCACTCAAGATCAACCGCGAAGGAAACAAAAACACAATTATACAATTGGACATGGAAAATGATTTTGACCAGATTAGGAATTCCTTTCTGTACAAGGTTTTGGGAAAATTTGGATTTGTTTCTTCCTTCATTCAATGGGTTGAGTCTTTCATAGGATCCCCTTGGATTACACCATTAGTTAATGGATGACCTAGTACTTTCTTTTTTCAAAGTAGCAAAGGGTTGAGGCAAAGTTACCCGCTATCTCCTCTTATTTTGATCATTATGGTGGATTCTCTAAGTCACAAGGTTGAATGGGAATGAGTCTTAGGAAATATTCCAGGGATCAATATTGTTAGAGGTTCAAAATTCTTCAATCATTCTCAATTTGAGAATGCTACCTTTCTATTAGGGGGAGCCTAGCTTCTATTTTGAACTCTTTTTTGGATGTGCAAGAGGATAAGTCAATTGCCAAAAATGTCAAAATTTTGATAGGAATGAAAGTCCCAAGTCCCTAGGTAATCCAATCCATTTCTCGATTTCTTCAATTTCCTTTGACTCGTGATTGGTCCTCTTTTAGGTACCTTGGAATCCCCATTTCTCTCAAAAGTTATTCTTATTGATCATGGACATGCATTCTAGAAAAAAATAGAACTAAATTTGATAAATAGAGATCTTAGTGGCTCAATTCAATGGGGAGAATAATTCTCATCAAATTAGTTTTATCAGTTCTACCCCTATACCAATGTTTGACCATTTTGGCTCCAACTAGTGTAATGAATAATATATCAATCAACATGAGAACATTTCTTTGTCAAGGGGGAAGAAAAAACACTAAAAAGTATCACTTAATCAATTAGAATATTATTATAATCCCAAAGGTCAGAGGTTGATTGGGGATCAAAGACTCAATATGGATGAACTTGGATCTAGGAGCCAAATTAATATGAAGAATGATCACTTGCAAGCTAGAGTGGTGGATTTTTTGTTTTTGTGTGTGGAAGAAGTAATTAATGGAATCAAGAGCCCATTTTATTAAGAAAACATTAAAATCACAAAATGGATCCCATTTACTAAATATTCTCAAGGATACCATTTTGATAATAAAAGAAAAAACTCCCTTGGGTGCCAAGAAATGGGAAAAAAATATAGATTTGGGAGCCAGGAAATGGAAAAAAATACAGATTTGGGAGGCAACATATTTGGACCAGAACTATTGTTAATAAGATTAGCTCTAGTTCCATTAAAAAATGGATGAAAAATAGAAACCTCCACACTCTTCATGACATCTCAAAATGGGATGAATCCTTTGAGAAATGGAAAGGATGGAACTTTGGTTCCCCTAGATAATTTGAAACCTTGGATCACTTAGCTTTCAAATGCGTTGATATGGTGTGCCCCATTGAATAAATTTGATGGTGATTACTGCGTATGGGGTGACTCCTAAACTGTTAAAAAATGGAATATTTTCTAGTAGGAAGCTTCCCAACTAATGCAACATTCCAGGGATGATTTTAAGGATGGAAATTTATTTTAAAATGTAGAAACCTTGGCGAATATTACTAATCCTTCATATGTCAACTATAAATGTTTGGCGATAATTTTTAAAAAATATTCAAATTTCTAAGTATTTTATATAGGTAAAATAATTTTATCCTATAGAATTTGGGCGAATCATTTTTAAAACAACGAATCTCTTTTTTGGAAAAACCATGGAAAATTAGCTCGTGAGTGAAATTTAGCCCCTAAAATCATCCCTGCAACATTGATCTCTGTGGAAATACATATGGAATATCGATGGATTTTCCAAGATAAATACTTTCTATTGGACCTTGGCTCATAGAAGGATATTAACAAGAGAAAATTTTAAAAAGGAAGGTATAGTCGACCCTTCCAAATGTGTTATGTGCACCGAGGCTGAAGAATCAAATTTCTATTTGTTTATTGAGATACCAAGAAAGTTTGGAGAGAATCCTTTGTTGGATTGGACCACTAGACTATCAGTGGTATCAGAGTGCAGATTAGCTCCATGATTTGTTCCATTGGAGTTTCCTTTCTCCTCGCGAGTAGAAAATGCCTCCTGCCTGCCTTCTAGTCCCTCTGCATTCCAATCTATTCCTATGATCAATTATAATTCTCATCAGAGTGAATGATTGTTCACAGGTCTATCCTATTCATTTCTGTTTTCACTCTCTCTGTTGTGCACACTTCTCCTCTCCATATGCATGAACCCCTAATTTTCTTAACATTTTTAATATGTGTTCCTTCTTCACATAACTTTCCCTATGCCAAAACCTATATCTCAGGCCTATGGGCATTGATTTTCACAACATTTCCATTACTTCCTTTGCCCAAGAAGAAACAAGTCACCTATGATAGGTTAGCTATTCTAAACGAGAGTCCACCTCACAAGTATGTAGCAGTGATATTTAAGACAATTTTTCATTGATGATGGGGTTTTCTTATTAATCCCTTCTCTAGTTTCCAGATATTCTTGTTAGTCACTGTAATTGCTTATTAACTAAACAATCAAGTGTTACATAAATTGTCAACCCAGGGAACTAAATTGTCAATGGGTGAATCTTGTGAAGAAGGTGGGCCCTCCCTTCTCACAAGATTCCCCAGAAACGAAAAGAACTAGGAAGGAATGCTCAGAATAATCTTTTATTCATCTGTCAACTGTATCATGTTACAATGTCTGAAGTAAACACGTCCTCCTCTGTAATTTCTTTCTTAGCCAAGAAGGATCCCTCTAATGATGATTTCCCCTTATTTAAAGAGGAGAATCCCCTCGATACAATTAATCATCTAAATACATGTGCGCATACGAATCCTATTCTTAGTCAGATCTAATCTTCTATACTGGAATAGGATATCCTGGTCTCCCGTAACATAATGCTATTACAATAGTTGAAATGGTGTTGGGTGAGGTGTAGCTGTTGCGGCTAGTGTAAAAAATTCTTTATTTATCTTCTTGTTACTGCTGTTGTATACTGTTTCAGCATCACAAATCACGGGCTGTTTCAACAACGTGATTTGCATTCTGACTGTTTCAACAACATGGTCTCAAGAAGCAGCGATGGTTAATTCTGGCTCAAGGTGCGGTTGTTGTGGTCAGTGTAACAACTTCTTCTTTCTGTTGTGTGAATTGCCGTTTCATCATCACAGACCATGGACTGTTTCAACCACGGGGTTTGCGTGCTTTTGACTGTTTCAGCAACAAGCCTTCAAACAACAACAATAATCTGCAGTTCGAACTGTTTTAGCACTTATATATTTCTAATCGATGGTTAAGTATGAAAATAATGTAAAATTATATGCAAAACAAATAAAACATATAGCAAAGAGAAGAGACATTATATACCTTTGGAAAGATAGGGTAAGGTGATAATGTAATTTTAAATGTGAGTGGAAACAAGATGTAATGGTAGCAAAAAGTGTGAACAAAAAGGTACATTATAGGGTCCTAACAATTCTATGGCATTGAAACCTACTCTTAGTTGTTGTACACAAACTATTCATGAGGGAACATGTTTGCTTGTAATGTCTGACTATAAATTTCTTTCTTAATTCTCTTTTCGTTTCGTTGTATGGATGCGAATCATTTTAAATTTGTATGTTTTTTCATCTATCTTGAGGCTTTATGGGTGAATTTGTTTTAGGAATCAACTTGTAAATCCATTTTAGCAACTGGTCCAAATTTGAAAATTTGGGTCCAAACAACGGTCTAAAATATTTCAGAGCCATTTGAGGCATAAAATGACACTTTTTTAAGGTACAAACCTTACTATGAAGCCATCATATATTCTATACATTTATTTCTTTCCAATGGTGCAAGAATCAACTCAATCAGGGTTTTTATGTGAAAGTTATGCCTCCTGCAAGTTGACCTACCATATTAATCACCATGGTGCGAGTGGATGCTAGGTCAACCTCCATTACTTAAACATGTGAGGCTATCCATGCATTGTATTTTCTAAGAAAATTCTAGAAGGTCCAAACCCTTATCACAATTGAGGGTTGAGGAGGTAAACACCCTACCACTAGATGGCTATTGGGATATATCAATTACCGGGTTGCTAGGAGGAGAAGGGGTTCCATTCTATGTAATTGTATTTTTTGTTTCATAGTAGAGTAGAATAACTGGAGTGGAAAATTAGAGAGAATAACACAAGGGTTTAATGTTTTGTAGTAGACTAATAGGACACAGGTCTCAGGTAACTCCATAAAAATTTCCTTCTCCTTTGTACTTGCATTATTTCCATACCAGAGAAAAGAGAGTAGAGAAGCCTCACCTTCTAGTTGGGTTTTCTCCCCTAAGGGTTTCCCAGAGAAAATATTTGTGTTATTTTGTGGACGGTGTGTGATTGTATTTTATTTTTCTCTACTTTCCGCATTTTATCAATTTCATGCATAAGCAGAAAATTAGTAACTAAAGATTCTGTAATCTAAGGAATTTAACCTTCAAAATGCAGATTTCATTTTTATTTATCAGATATATTGTGACGAACTGTTCTAGTGGAATATCCACAACAATTAATAGATCATATTTGTATCGAAGCAAGTTTTATTTGGGTATTTTTGGGAAGTTTCAGGATGCAAGAATTGACCTAAATATAAGTCACAAAAACCCTAGCTATGATGGATGAGTCTGTTCATAAAAACCATTGAGATGCATCAGAAGAGAGACTTGCAAGGTTGGAAGAGTAAGTCACTGACATATCTTGCAATGTGTCCCTCCTCATGGTGGATATAGCAAGAAATATCAGACCATTCATAGAAGTTGGAGGCTCGAACTCAGAGATCAGAATAGATAGGAAATCAAGAGATAATGAAGACCCATAAAATGAGTCACAGAAAGAACTGGAGAAAGAGAAGCCGAGTTCCAGTGCCATAAATCCTTCATAGTACCTGTTGAAGGAAAATATTCCTGTGGATAGGTAGATCTCCTCTTGAGAGATAGCCTCTTAACTCTTAAGACAAAAGATGCTTAACGTGGACTCTGACTTCCTTTCAGATCTGTACAAACTAATGCATGAGGAGGAAGGAGAAGTGAAGTACCTTTTATCAGCGTTCTTCCCTGCACGCTCTGAGTTGAGCTCCAATCTTTCGCTCCTCGATGATCCCTATAGACAAACAATAGTACAACCACTTCCTACTCTATTGATATCATCTTGAAATAGATCTATCTATCTGAGACAAGTTCATGTGATATTAAACACAAACTAGAAAGAAACATTCCAAGTGTGTCATATTAATGAGAACAATGACAAAAGTAGCTTACAACTGTACATGCGAATGCGACAGCTTCGTCAAGTCCCCTTTGTCTAACCCTTGCTCAAAATATCCACGATCTGGACGACAACAACTTCACTGATTACTTTCCTCTGATTCACCGTATGTTTCCTATGAGATCATAGGTTTCATGCTTCCAATTCTTCCTCCTTTTCACCATCATAGAGCCTTCTTATATAGGTTTAGAGAGGCCTAACCTCTTGAGGTATCTTTAGGGTAAATCGAGGAATTACCTCCTTAGATCAGGGACCTTCTCCTAAGATCATGGTTGAACCAGGAATTCGAATGAAACTACCTTCCAAACTTGAAATATCTTCCCCTTATTCTCCTCAATAGATCAACTACTACCCAGATTAGACAACGCTCCCTCAAAAGGGGCATAAGGGTGCTATATCACTCCCTAGTAGGCTCAAGGGGAGTGCTAGCGCTCTAAAAGTCTATAGCGCTCCCTCATAAGGGAAGTTTGGTGTTATAAATCTCCCTAGCACCTTATAGGGGAGCGCCAACATTCCTAAGGGAGATATAGGGGAGTGCTCTCTCCCAAAACCTTAAATTAAATGCTCCTTTCAGGTGGCAAGAGGTTCGT
>SNQJ01S0186271.1:17652-36271 GCA_010110895.2 Picea sitchensis | reverse complement strand
AGATGACACATGGCATGCTGACCTCTGCATGACATCATCATGGTAACATGGAAACACCAGAGGCTGCCATGTGTCACCTAGTTTTGGCATTTTCAGGCCAATCCGTGGACCAATCAGATCGTGCCATGTGAAGTTCGTACAGTCCGTACATTGATGTGGCACAACGACGTGGAGTGGTGAATTGGTAAAGGATGACATGGCCCAGTGAGAGGCCACCAGGTGGCCCAATCAGAGGCTGCCATGTGGCAGGAGGTAAATGCTCAATGATAGTCCATGAGAAAAATTGGAAAAAAATATAATTTGGCGGGTCCGCTAAATGTGACGGACCATGCCAAACTTGGACACTGGTTAAATCGTTGGGATATGGGTTAGCGCCATCGCTAACTATAGCGAACAAACCATATGTTAAATTTATATATTGCAAAAATACAAACCCAAAAGGGGGA
The DNA here is from genome assembly GCA_010110895.2 of Picea sitchensis. NCBI lineage: Eukaryota > Viridiplantae > Streptophyta > Pinopsida > Pinales > Pinaceae > Picea > Picea sitchensis. Next base: position 35,825 of record SNQJ01S0186271.1, on the reverse strand, counting down.
GGCTTGCGGGTTTGACCCCAGGACCTCCTCCCCCATATGTGCCTTAACAAGTCCGCCCAAACCAACAGGTCACGGGCCATACATTGTAACCAATTCCAAAAAAATATATGAAATGTTGAATCTACCCATCCAAAGACGAGAGGCATGTACGGTATGATCGCTTGGGCATGGAAAATGATGCAGTCCAGTAATTAATGCAGGTTACAGAGAGGGCATGGAAGCCGAGACAAATTTCTTCTTGGGCCTGAGAGTGCCAGAGTCGGATTGAGATGTGGAGACAATTATTTTTGGGTAATTAGACACCACGAATTCAATGGTGTTGCCTGTTCTCTTATCTGAGCATTATTTTTGCAGCTTGATTTCAGAATGAGGTATACTTATGTCTTTTGCCAAATTATTTTGCTGAGTTAATGAAAGAGCCTACCCATTTGAGAGTAGGACCCAAAGATGTAGTCCACCAGGGACGAACTCCGTTATCAAGTTTTTGTGTTCAGATTTGATGCTTATGTCTCTTCATTTTTGAACTTTTCCTTCTTTAATGGTGCACTTTAATTTATGCTTATTTAATGCAATTATTTATAAGTCACTCGATGAAAAGATCCCGGATCATGTTGGTATCAGAGCATTTGTCTTTGACTTGAACTGTTGAGTGTGAATGATTACTAGGGCCAAACATAAGCAGGGTGAATCAAATATTCAGACTTTCAATCCTGAAGTCGGTCGTGCATCCCGAAGGAAGAAAATGGTAGAAGAGGACAAGCGTGATGAACAAGAGAAAAACTTTCACATGGTCTTTTATCGCATGTAAGAAATGGTCGAACGAATGTATGGAGATTACGAGAAGAGGATGAAAAATAAAGGAAAGAAAAAGGAAGCACATGCAGATGATGATGCTTCGGTAAACCAAGGGGCTGGAGGAGTTCCTCCTGACCCTCCATCTTCACCTTCGAGTTCTAGTTCTTCTTCCTCTAAGCATTCTCATCATTCTCATCATTCTAGCCATAAAGCCTGTTTTAAGAAACCGTGATTAAAGCTTGATGTAAAATTTTATTTACCTATGTTTAATGGAGATGCTAATCTTGAAAAGCTAGATAATTGGATTTGATAGGTTGAAGTGTATTGTCGTGTTCAACATATTGATGAAGAAGAAGTTAAAGTGAAACTGGCTTCTCTTCGATTGGAAGACATTGCTCTCGTATGGTGGGAGAAAAAGATTCAGGAAAGAAGTAAGTGTGGTGATATTCTTTCCTCACGGTCGGAATTTAAATCAGTGATAAGGAAGAAATTTTATCCATTAGGGTATTTACATAAAGCAATGATGGAATGAAATTTTTTAGGGCAAAGTAAAGGTCAATCTGTACAAAGTTTCACAGAAGAATTTATGAATAAATCTCTTGCATTGAAAATTCCTTTGGATTCTTATGAAAATTTAATGAAGTATATTTGTGCACTTCATAGTTATATTCGTCACACTTTGCTCTTGTTTAACCCCACTAGTCTTGACGAAGTTTGTGTGCAAGCCACTCACCTTGAGAACATGGGGAAGCATGTTCAAGAAGATCCCACAAAGAAACCTTCCAATCTCCCACATAAAACTTTTAAGAAGTTTAAAATGAAGGACAAGAAGACCGCCACAATGACGAGAGAAGGAGGAAAGCCATCTTGCACTCATTGTAAGAAAATCGGTCATATGAAGAACATTGTTGGAAACTGCATCTAGAAAATAAACCGAAACAGTTTGGTGGAAAGGGGAAGACAAAAACCGTTGCTATAGTGCAACAAGATCTTAGTTCTGATTCAGGAAATGAAGGAAAGATCACAATGGTTGGAGTACAACGTAAATATTCCCTTCATGCTAGTTCAAGTTCCAATAATGAATCTCATGATGATGAACCAAAGAGGAATGAATTATTTCACATAAGAGTTGTATCTAAACACACTAAGATAGATACATTATTTGATCCAGGTTCTCAATTAAACTTAATATCATAAGCACTTGTCAAGAAGATGGGTCTTGAAACAAAACCACATCTGAAGCCTTATCCTCTTGGTTGGGTATGTGATAAAGAAAAACTTAATGTCACCAAACAATGTAGGGTCAGATTCGCTATTGATTCAAAGTTGATTGATGAAGTGGATTTGGATGTTGTACCACTTGATATATGTGGCATAGTGTTGGGAAGTACTTATCTTTATGATAGAAAAGCAGTCTTCTTTCGTCATGAGAACAAATAACACCTTACCAAAGGGGGAGTGGAATATATTGTTAGAGCTCACAACATGAGAGTAAATACAACACTTGTTAGTGCAGGACAAATGAAAATACTCATAAACACTAATAAGAGATATGTACTCATTGTTGTAAGAGAGAAAGATGTCGGGACACCTGATGCTTTCCGAGGATGTGATCCATCTCATAAAAAGGAATTAATTGATATTGTTTCTAAGTATGATGGTATTTTTCAAGAACCAGATGGCTTACCTCCTAAGAGGGAAATCCAACATGAGATACATCTTCAGCAGGATTCTCCTCTTCCAAATGTGGCCATGTACAAGATGCGAGTTGTGGAGATGATAGAGATCAACAAGCAGGTACAGGGATTATTGGATCAAGGGGTCATCAAGCCCAGTTCCTCTCCTTGTGGTTCTTCAATCGTGATGGTGCCAAAGAAAGATGGCACATGGTGAATGTGTGTCGATTATCGGGCCTTAAATAAAATCATGGTGAAAAATCGATACCCTCTTCCTCGTATAGATGATTTAATTGATCAATTGAAGAATGATTTTTATTTCACTAAGTTGGATTTGCATAGTGGATATCATCAAATTTGGGTCTCACAACAGGATGCATGGAAAATTGTATTTAAAACCAATAAAGGATTTTTTGAGTCGTTAGTTATGTCGTTTGGGCTTTGTAATGCTCTGGAAACTTTCATGCATGTAATGAATGATGTATTCAGGAATTTCCTAGATAAATTTGTGATTGTATATTTAGACGACATTCTTATTTTTAGCGGGACTTGGGATGAACATGTGAGGCTTGTAAAGCAAGTATTGGATATTTGAAAAGGGAAAAGCTGTATGTAAAATTTTCTAAATGTGAATTTGGCAAGACTGCACATGTGTACTTAGGTCATATTGTAGGAGGAGGACAATTAAAAATTGATCCTTCCAAAATTGATGTAATTGTAAATTGGCTTGAGACAAAAAGTGTAACCAAAGTCCGAAGATTCTTAGGTACAGTCCAGTATTGGAGGAGGTTCATTTACAACTTCTCCTTTATAGCATCTCCTTTGCATGCCTTAACGAGTGTGAAGAACACTTTTCAGTGGGAAGGAAAGCAACAAAAATCTTTCAACACTTTGAAGGAGAATATCAATACCGCACCAATATTAGCACTGCCGAACCTTCACACGCTTTTGAGATCGAGATAGATGCCATCAGATACGCCATGGGTGAAATATTGATGCAATATCGTAAGCCTATCTATTACCACTTTGGAACTTTTAACCAAGTTGTTGTTAACTATCCTACATATGATAAAGAGTTGCATGCATTAGTCCAGAGCGTAAAGAAATGGAAGCGCTACTTGTTAGGGAATGAAACAATCATACATACAAATCACCAACCCTTACAGTATCTCCAAGCATAGATCAAATTGCAACAATATCGATACTACAGATGGATGGGTTTTCTACAACAATTTCATTTGGTAATCAAGTACAAAAAGGGTACAAGTAACAAGGTAGTTGATATGCTTTCTAGACCTCCTATTGTTGCTTCTGTTATTTTGAACAATACTTATTTATCTCATGATAGCTATGTAGAACAATATGCCATCGATGAATATTTTAAGGAAGTATATGAGAAGCTAACCCATGGTGCACAGGTAGAGAACTATTCTCTGTAGGTAAAACTACTCTACCATCTTGGAAAGATATGTATTCCTACAAGTGAACGAGTCCATGTAATATGAGAAGCTCACACTTCTCTTGTGTTTGGGAATTTTGGGGTAGGAAAAAATATGGCTCATTTGCAGAGGTTTTGTTACTGGCCTTAAATGAAAGCAATTGTAACTAACTATGTAAATGGGTGTGTGATTTGTTCTACTTGTAATCCCACTAATAGAAAACTGGGGCTATACTCACCAATTCATGTTCCATCCCATCCATGGGAAATTGTCTCCATGGATTTTGTAGGGGGTTTACCAATGACCAAAGGGGGTCATGACTATTTGTATGTTGTAGTGGATANAGGGTACAAGTAACAAGGTAGTTGATATGCTTTCTAGACCTCCTATTGTTGCTTCTGTTATTTTGAACAATACTTATTTATCTCATGATAGCTATGTAGAACAATATGCCATCGATGAATATTTTAAGGAAGTATATGAGAAGCTAACCCATGGTGCACAGGTAGAGAACTATTCTCTGTAGGTAAAACTACTCTACCATCTTGGAAAGATATGTATTCCTACAAGTGAACGAGTCCATGTAATATGAGAAGCTCACACTTCTCTTGTGTTTGGGAATTTTGGGGTAGGAAAAAATATGGCTCATTTGCAGAGGTTTTGTTACTGGCCTTAAATGAAAGCAATTGTAACTAACTATGTAAATGGGTGTGTGATTTGTTCTACTTGTAATCCCACTAATAGAAAACTGGGGCTATACTCACCAATTCATGTTCCATCCCATCCATGGGAAATTGTCTCCATGGATTTTGTAGGGGGTTTACCAATGACCAAAGGGGGTCATGACTATTTGTATGTTGTAGTGGATAGGTTCAACAATATGTGTATCTTGATGCCATGTAAAAGCATATCACTCCTGAGTAGACTGGTAATCTCTTCTTTCAATATGTTTGGGTTCACTTTGGGTTACCCACATCCATTGTCTCAGATCGAGATACTTGATTCCTTGGGGACTTTTGGACTAGTTTGTGGAGGATGATGGACACCAAATTGAAGAGGATCACTACTTTCTATCCACATATCAACATACAGTCAGAGGTGGTAAGTCGAACATTGGTACTTTTTCTTCGAGGCTATTGCAACAAGAATCCCAAGTTATGGGATGAACAAATACCTTATGTACAACATGCTTACAACCGAGATTTACATTTGTCCACTCAGAGTTCATCTTTGAGACATGTTTTGGGTACCTACCCAAGGTTCCTTTGGACTTGATGTATGGGAGAGATGTTGATGTGAATGAATAAAGAATAGAGGACAGAGCCTGCAAGTTCATCCAGAGGATCCAATAGGTACACCAGGCAGTTAAGGAACAGTTGGAGAAAATTCAAGAACAAGATAAATCTCGACATGACAAGCACATGGTTGATCATCAGTTCCAGGTTGGAGACTGGGTATGGCTTCACATCAACAAGGAGAGATTGAAGGGTGAAGGCAAGAAACTCAAGCCCATCCGTTATGGCTCTTCACTATCTTGGATAAAAGTGGTACCAATGATTCTCATCTGGATCTTCCACCTTACATGCAGATTTACTCAGTTGTGAACGTTGAGAACTTGAAACTTTTTGAGCTTCCCATGATCATGGATCAAGATGAGGAAGTTCCAATACCTTAAGTTGATGATTTTTCACCTGAGTACTTGGATGAGTTACAGGAATATATCATCCTGGATAGGAGGACGAGGAATTCACGCAGGAGTGATGTTGATTATCTTCGAGTAGGCTTAAAGGGAACACATCCGAGCAAGACAAAGTGGATAGAGAAGGACAAAGTGAGGGGACTCTTCCCTCACTTACATGTTGATTGATGAAAGCTTTTGGTGGTCCAAAAATCTCTTAGTGGGAAGGCGTGATCCAAAAGGGATCCAGAGAAGGCTAAGAACAACTCAGAACTCGCAGAGGCAACTCAGGACACTCATAATGGATTCAATAGATAGAGAAAGGGAAAAAATTAAAAATTCCCCAAAATTAGTGAAAATGACATGAACACGAAGAGCGCGTCAAAATATTTCTAATGGCGCAAACGGCTCGTCAAACAGAGTCACATATTAAAAGATATTTGCGGTCAAAGTTGGTCAACCTAGCCCAGTCAGCAGGGGATGAGTCAATATTCGTACTGTTGATGTCAGCATCCGTACGGATGAGGTCAACATCTGTACAATACATGTAGTAGGAGAAGGAAGGTGACACCTGGCAACATGACATCATCATGGTGACATGGTATCACCATAAGTTGCCACGTGTCACCCAATTTTGGCATTTTCAGGCCGATCTGTGGACCAATCGAATCATGCCATGTGGTAGTCCGTACAATTCATACGCTGACATGAAACAACGACATGACATGGTGACATGTTAGGGGATGATGTGTCCAAGTGAGAGGCCACCATGTGGCCAAATCATAGGCTGCCACATGGCAGGCGGGAAATGATCAATGACAGTCTGTGAGCAAAATTGGAAAAAAATATAGTTTGGTAGGTCCGCCAAATCTGGCGGACCACGCCAAACTTGGCCACTAGTTAAATAATTGGGATATGGGTTAGTGCCATCTCTAAATATAGTGAACAAACCATATGTTAAATTTATATATTGCAACAATACAAAACCAAAAGGGGGAGGCCCGTGGGTTTGACCTCGGGACCTCCTCGCCCATATGCGTCTTAACAAATCCACCCAAACCAACAGGACACGAGCCATACATTGTAACCAATGACGAAAAAATATATTAAATGATGAAACCACCCAACCAGAAAGGGGAGGCACGTATGGTAGGACCGCTTGGGCACAAAAATAAATGCAGTCTAATCATTAATGAAGGTTGCAGAGAGGGCACGAAAATCGAGACAAATTTATTCTTGGGCCTAGGAGTGCCAAAGTCGGATCGAGACGTGGAGATAGTCTTTTTTGTGTAATTTGACGCCACAAATTCAGTGGTGTTGTCTATTTTCTAATCTGTGTATTATTTCTGCGGCTTGATTTCAAGATGAGGTATACTTATGTATTTTGCCAAATTCTTTTGCTGAGTTAATGAAGGAGCCTACCCATTTGAGAGCAGGACCTGAAGATGTAGTCCACCAGGGACAAACTCCATTATCAAGTTTTTGTGTTCATATTTGATGCTTATGTCTCTTCATTTTTGTGTTCATATTTGATGCTTGTGTTCATATTTAGCGCCCCATTTTCTATGTTACTAGGGAAGCCTTGGATTGAAAAAGATCAAGCCAAAAGAAAAGAAGGGGAAATCTTAGAGTATAAGAAGTAGGAATTAAAAGATTTCATGACTAGGAGGATCACACATTTGATAGAGGAACATGACAATAGGTTGAAGTTATGTAGAACTAGAAACTTGGATGTCGAAGTTGAAATGACACACGAGGACTTGAGACACCTATCTGTACAGGAAAGAAGAGCACCTACACAAGACATAGAAAAAGTATTTCCCTTGAACCCTAGTAAATACCATCAGTAGTGCGAAGTTACTATGCCAAGAGGAGATAAGAATCAGAATGGAAAGAGGAATACCGAGACGAAGCTCACTGGAAAGAAGGCTAGAAAACTAAGTAAGAAGAAAGTAAAGATAGAAAAGTTACAGAAAGTTCCAGAGGGAACTGCGCAGAAGGAAGGACTCTAGAAATTGAACTTCGTCAAGATATCAGTACAACACAGCATGACACTTTGCCATAGAGAAGCAATATGACCGTTAGAAACATTATAATCGTTAGCCCGAAGACCTGAACAATTAGAACAATAGTTATGGCTAGAGAGCTCGCCATTAGACTGTTGGGACCACACCATAACGAATAGAACTGAGTTAGTGAAGGGTTCTCGCCTGTTGGAGAGATCTGTTGCCTAGCCGTCTACTTATTCCATCGAGCCTTGCATCGATAACACTTTTTCCACCCGTGATTATCTGAGTTCACAGATTAGTTGATTTCGCGCAGTGATCATCAAGCTATCGATATCCATCCTGTCACATTGAGTTGTTTCTCTTCAACCTGAGATAGTCAACCATGAGCGTGTATGTCCGAAGAACTTAGCATAGTAGAAGAGTCTGTGAAGGAGGTACTCATCGATCTTATGACTAAAAGAGTAATGTATGTGGGTGTACAAGCATCATCGATGAGAGGAGTGCAAGCCTCTTCGTCGACCGCATGTGGATCCGGGCCCTCCCCAGTCGTCATAGAAAAGAGAACCAAGCACATAGATGACTTAGAAAATGCGAAGCTAATCCCGACCATCCTACCTGAGTACATCCCACCCCTGTTTGGTGTAGTAAGTCACAACAGTATCTCGAGCGACTTCGACTACACTGTCATCACTGCGTACCTCCTGAAGGGGATACATGCATTCAGACCACAGCTAGAAAGAATTCCAACCTTGAATATTAGCAACTATAACCTAGGAGACCGTAAGAGCTATGGCATGATTCCACCTTACAAATATCTGACCAAGACGAAGGGAAAGAAGACGAAGATCATCCCTCAGCTGTGTACGATGAACCTCGCACAGTCCACCCTGTTAAATGTAATGAAGATTCCACATTTTGGAAGGCACTAGGAGGTTAATGCCTGCGTTAAGCTCCTGATGTCATGCTTCCACGGTGGCTATCTGTGGTTGGATAGATGTATCACTGTCGATCTGGCATTGATCCATAGGATCACTGGAATAAGCATGTAGGGACCCGACCCATAAGATTTCTACCCAAGGAAAGCTGCAGACCGCACCTTGTAACAGATGATTAAAGAAACATACGACGATGTTGAGAAGGGGACGTGAGGCTACAAGGTAGCCTCCATCCAGAATGGCACAGTGCACCTAACATGTCAATTAATTGCAGGAAATATTGTGAGGAAGAACATACCCACGTAGGTTACAGGGTTTGTCGTTGACCTCATTGGGAAATGCGTGGAAGGCCTACAGATGAACTGGGTGAAGTACCTAGTTAATCAGCTCAAACTGGATTATCGCAAAGCCTTGGATCAGGGCTATGAGTTTCAATTCAGCTGGCTCATGATCCTCATCACGTTTATTGCTTGGGAGATGCAGTAAGGTGCGACCTTCCCTGACATCGATCCATTTGAGTCGCTTGCTGCGAAGTTCACCACGCTTTGGTATTCGAGTGATATGGGGAAGCAATGGTAGTCAAATGCAGTATTTCATACCTACTACCTACAACTTAGGAGAGTTATTGAGTCCTTTCCTCATATGACACCAAACACCGTGGACAGGTTCATGCCTCTTATGAAGTTCCACGTAGATAAGCATTTTATTTACATTATTGCGTGCAACGATGAAAGCAAAGAAGAACTTCAGTACTACTGCAAGCTCACTACAGAGGACCTGGAAGAAATCATTAAAGACTGGCCGACATAATTCCTTATCCCTGCTGACCCACAGAGTTGTCTGACTTGGACCTCATTGGAAATCCGGTAGTTACTCGTGAAGAGTATGATGCCCCAAGCAACAAAATGAAGAAAAAGAAGCACAACACGACAAAAGAGACCGCATTCGAGTCACCTAGCGGAGGAGGTGATGACGAAGTGAAGAAAGAGGAAAAAGAACAAGAGGAAGATAAGCAAGGTGAAGTAACACTGCCACAAAACCCTCCTGAAGACACTGATCCCTCTAAGAAAAGGAAGGTTTCCCCCATGAAACCTTCATCGCGGAAGAAGGCCAATGCCAACAAGCCATATATGTAGAGTGTACTCACGATTGATGACTTCGATTTCATTATTTCTATTGTAGAAGATGCCTCAGAAGATATTGTGAAAAGGAACGAAGAAAAACAAGAAGCCATGTACGATAGAATTGTAGCAAAACTAAGAGGCGTACAACAAGCCTTTTATTCGATCCGCGCAATGTCCATTACGCTTCCGCCCTTGAAAGAACCAGAGTTGGGAGATGAGCCTGCTCAACTCTGCAGACTGGCTGATATGACTAAAGCCTGCGTTCATCAAGCACATGTTGAGAAAGAATAGGTCACAGCGGCCCTGAAACAAGCACAGGAGGAAGTTATAGAGAAACGCAGAATTGCGCAATAGGAGAAGGAAGCTCTTCAAGAAAAGTTCGAAGAAGAAAGAGCGTAGATCCAGCAGGAGAAAGAAAAGCTGCTCGCGGAGCAGGTCAGAGTGAAAGAAGCAGTCAACAGAGCACTTCACTATGTGACAGGCTTGGAGCAGAAGGAGGAAGAACTAGTAGAAAACCAAGTAGAGCAGCTCACAGAAGCTATCTAGCAGCTACAATAGAGAATGACAGATCTCGAGCTAAGAATAACACCCAGTACTCTACAAGATGTGCGAGATCAAAGTGAAGCGATTGATTGAGGCACAATTGAGAGAATAAAGGCCCTTACCATGGAATGTAAACAACTGAGTGATCGCAGTGCCTAGACTTATGAGCGACTCACTGATAACCCAGAGTTGAAGACACTGGAGTTGCAGCTCCAAGAGGCAAAGAAGCAAGCATAAATAGTACAAGTGCAATTGAAGCCCCTATCATCCATTGAGAGGATAAAGTGATCCCAAGAACAGTGCAGTGCTCAACAACGGGTCCACACCATTCATAACAGAGTCATGGAAGTGACTCACAGGCTCCAACCTATATAGGACGAGGCTTGCCAGCTATTCACAAATATAGAAGGCAAGGATCAGAACTGGAGCAAGTCGTCACTACAACCAAACAATGCTTAGAGGGACCTTTCAATGAAGCTACTATCCAAGAATTCGCTGAGCATGCGACCATGGCACACCAACAGGTCGAAGCAGTTCAAGGTTTTTGAGGCAAAATTACCCAAAGCAGAGTGACCCGGGCTGAGTCATAGGTAAGTGCTTTTGGCCTGTTGGCCCTTGACCAAGTTTTGAGGATCCTTGGTCATTTTTTACCATTTTGGGACTTCAACAGGCTTTCGAAGTTGGAGCGCAAGAAGAAGTGGAGATCGCGGGATCTCGGCCCCTTTTTAGGGATTTTAGGGTTTTGGGCTTATGTAACGAGTATGGGGATGTCGGCCCATGGGTTTACCCATGCTTAGGCCTAATTTGTAATGTATAAATAGAAATCTAGGCGATGTAGGAAGGCGTCGATGAGCTAAGTGTTAAGTGCAAGTGTGGATTGTATATGCTTTGTGCATACTGCGTTTGGACTTGCAGACTTAAGTGCAAGTCATCTGTAGTGCTTTGTGCACAGACTGTGGAAGGATTTGTGTTGTAACTCAAGGAAGGAGGATCTAGTGAGGTGCATAGATCTCTTGTCCTCTGTGGAGTAAGATCTCAAGGCTCTATGCATGTAGCTGATTGACAGAAGATAATAAAGAGAAGAAGAGTTGGTGCGTGTAGCCCCAGGGTGGGGGTGAACCACATATATCATGTGTTGTCATTCTTTGTGTGATGTATTGATGTGTTTACTTGCTTAAGTGATTTGATATAGATGAATGATAGATAGATCTATTGATTCTTTGTGCTTAATAATATGAATAAGTGTTAGATCTAACCCATGTGAATGTGCTTAGTGCTCTACTATACTAGATCTGGGTGAATACTGCAATGCTCTGTGATTAGGGTTTTACTGCGAAGTAGATATTGGTTAAATACTGAAGGATCATAATTGATAAGTGCACTGTTAAGGTATTACAATCATAGATCTCTGTCCCAGCTAAGGTTGTAGACACTGGAGACCTACAACCACCCCTGCCTCTACCTGAGGTGAGACTTCATTTTCTTCCTAGGTGTTGCCGAAAGGGCCGGTAGTTAGGGTTTTGTTGGTGTGATATTGTAGCGTTGAACCCTAGGCCTGCCCCTGTGCCAACAAGCCATACAAATAATCTTCCAATATATCAAGAGAGGAGAACCACCTCTATAAAAACGAGGAGATTCTTTCTTGTTCCCCACTAGATTTTCTCTCAAATGTTAGTCATTTTCCAATGACAGAAAAAATGATCAACAAATATTAACCCATGTGAAATCCAACCTTAGGAAGAACTTTGAAATGGCATACTTAGGCTATTTGCATTATTTTCTTGGTCTCCAAGTACTGAAAACTAAGGAAGGTATTTCCCTTTCCTAGTCTAAGTATGCATGCGATGACCTTCTTCACCACTTTCACATATAATATTCTCATCCAACCTCTTCACCCTTCCGGTTTGGAGTCAAACTTGTTGCCACATGTACTACTCCCAAAGTCAATTCCACTTTGTATCGTCATTTAGTTGGTATACTCTTTTATTTGACTCATACCATCCTAATATTTTCTTCATTGTTGGTCTTGTTTCCCTGTATATGAAAACACCCCATGTAAGCCATTGAAAAGTGGCAAAAATGATACTTCGTTATATCTGAGTTATAGTTCAGTTTGGGATACATTACAGTTCAGGGAGGGATCCATTGTTGGTTGGTTTCATTGATTTGAATTGGGCCTACGACCTTGATGAATATTGAAATTCTACTACATGTTATGTTTTCAGCCTTGATTCTGAACCTATCACTTGGGATTGTAAGAAACAACAAGTTATTGATGTTTCTTCAAAAAAATCAGAGTATCGAACAATGGTTAATGCAAGTAAAGAATCCTTGCATATTCAAGAGATCCTTTCAAAGTTTGGATTCCAACGACAACATCTAACCACCCTTCAGTGCGAAAATCAAATTTCCATTAAGCTCGCCAAAGATCTAGTTTAACATTAGTGCAAAAAACACATTGAGATATGAATGCACTTCATTATAAATCTCATTCATGATTTAGTTATTGAAGTGCTCTTTTTCCCCATTGAAGATAAAGTTACAAACATTTTCATAAAGTCTCTTACATAAGCAAATTTTTCCGAACTTAGATCTATGTTAGGATAGGAGTTCAAGAAGTTGTCATTAAGGGGGTGTTGATTCATAATTCATCACCTATTATAAAAACTCACAAATTGTTGTGAAGCCTATATATATTAAAAATATTAACAACTATAATAGGTGGGATCCCCTATGAGAAATCAACAGAGTGATAATTTTCTACCATCACAGTTCCCTCAACATTTTGACATGGTATCAGTCTGAGGCATCATTTCATATGTGGTTTTTGGTTCAATGATTTCTAACAGTCTATGAAGAATGCATATGCTCAAAACAATGGATGGTCTTGAAAGGATATATACATATTGAAGGTCTATACTTGTTTGCATTGATATCAAGTATAATGTATGGTAGTTTTAAAATATATCAAACCATCATCGAAATGACATCTTGCAAATATACTTCATTCTCTCTTGGCATTATGCTAGTATTGATTGACATTATTTGACACCACCAAAACTATTCATTTACAAAATGGTTTGATCCTTTGTGATTACATATAACTTAAAATTGTAATGATCATACTTACCATGGTATGCCATATATATCGAGTTTGAAGTAAATCGTGTGCACAGAGTAGAGATGAGAGATAAATTTGTATTCCTATTTTAGTAATAGAGTTTTAGATTGTGTTTTTAGAATGTGTGACTGTTGTTTTTCTCTCAGATTTTGAAATCATTGAATTGTTGCCACTAAATCTATAGCTTCTCTGAGTGTAACCCTCACAAATCTTTTTCCAATCAAGGTTTTGATGAAACATGAAATAATTTGATAAATCAAGAAGTATCGTTCAAGTTCAGAGGTGGATCGACCAAGGAATCAAGAGAAGGATCGGTTTGTGCAGAGGATAAATTTTAATTTACAGGTTAAATCATGGAATGAACTTAACAAAGTTTCTATTTTTAGCGGGATCCAATTCAACCAGACTGGGACCTTGAATCCTTCACAAATAAACAAGTTTTTGTTTCCCCTAGTGAATGGTGGGTTGGTTAATAAACTACTTGTTATCGACCAGATCAGAGTAAATATTTAAGGGTTTATTGTAATGTATATCAATGCTAGGTGACCGGTGATAAGTTATTATATTCCCTGGTGATCTAGTGTTTTGGTGGCCCATTGGTCGGTTAAACTAGACTAGACTCATAATTATGTGGGATAGTTGGACGTATTTATGGCCCAATGATCGATGATCCTTTACATTTTGGTGACTTTATAGCTAGTGGCATGGTGATCCTGAACTTATTCGGTGCCTGGTGGCCAAATGAGATCGGACTAGAATAAGGTAAGAGGATATTTCGATGAATTTATCCCCAGTGGTTGATGGATTGTAAGAAAATTCTGCACATAGAGAAAGCGACTCCATGGAAACAAAGATAGGAGAAGAGATAAACAATCGAGTAGAAGGGTTTAAATCTAATTCAGTTGGTGTTAGCCTCACATTGAGTTTTGTTTTCAGAGGACTCGTGTTCATTGTGAAACTACAGAGATGGTGCAACCGCTCAGATTCAAACAAGTATAAAATGATTTTGTTTCCATTAAAGGTATGCGTCTAAATAGTTATGAGAAAGAATTTATATTGCAATTTTTGTTCTTAAATGGATTAGTTGGGCTCTATTTAGTTGGCTACAAGTAAAAGAGTTATTTTCCTTCTATCTTTTTTCAAATATCCCAATGAAATATATAAGAAATATTTGAAGTTGTTGTTACAAAGAGTTTAATGTTGTTTTGGGGGAAATAACTATTGTGGGTATGTTGTCTTTTATTTTGGTTTTCCTCATTGTTCCATTATTTCATTTTCCAATAATTTGACTCATGTTGAGGGAAATATATGAAATGATCTTACTCAAGCATTTTTAGATTTCTCTTGGCTAAAGAAAAATATTCGGGAATATCACCCTATGTTTATAGCCAACAAAATTAACATCCTAACTCACAAGTATTAATTACAAGTGCTTAGGCTAGTCTTTTATCAACAAAAAGCTTGCTGGAAATTCACTTTTTATGTAATTTTATGAACATATCAATTGCTGAAATAAATGTAAAGATAGAAGAAAAGTCACCAAGATGGTTATCAAGATAGATGAGACATAAAGTAATCCTTTATTTGATTCAAATTCACCAAAGATTCATTTCTTTACAAAATCTCATACATAAATTTTGGACCAAAGTCAAACTTAGACATCCCCGATGGAATATACAAAAGGACCTCTGACAGAAAACCAAAACTGAACTCTAAACGATGGATCAACTTGCCACATATTGTTTCCCACTCAACTCTGCACAATAGCCTTTGTCAGTCATGAAAACTAATTCACAAACAGACAAGTCTACATAGACTATCAAAGATAGATCAACACCTCTAAAAAACAAGTGTCCGAATGATGTGATTCAACCCTCAATATTGTTGTATACAATAAGACCATGCTATCATAAAAGAGAATTAGGCTTGTGATGAATAAATGAATGAATGAAAACTGAACTATCTGTTGGAAGCCCTACATATTTTCACCTTTTAAAGCGACAAATAATAATTTATGTAGCTGCCTACGCTTGGTCATACAGTTATTTCTTTTCGAAAGTAACTTTTGAACTGTAAATATGATGTTTCGATTATTCCTATTTTTTTTTCCTCTTCGTTTTCATGCTTCGTTCATGACTGAAAGCATGAACGAAGCATTAAATATTTTAATTGTATTACCATTTTATCTAAGGTTATGAATGCTAGATGTCTTTACATATATTTTAATGAAGACTATTTTGCTGTGAAGCTCTTCTTGTCTATTGCTTTAAAGTGGCTCATCGATTGTGAAGTGTGCCTTAAATTTTTGTTTAAAACACCAAGAATCCATTAAAACTAAACTATGTTATATATCATTGTCACTCTTGGTAAGACCTATTCTTATCATTACACTTTGGTTTACAAAAATTCTCCTCTCCTAAAACTTTAGAAATCAACTCCACCTTGTTGCACAATGATAAAATTTGAATGAACCTGGTCGTATTGTCAAATACCCACTACGACAACCTAGATTTTTCATCTTTTCTTCGAGGGACAGAATCCCCAAATTCCTAGGGGGGCCTAGTGCAGGCTAGCTCTTCCCTTATCCACCTCCATGTGATCGTTGGTTATGACCACAGGCCAAGCCAAGAGGCGCCTTTCACATTTCATGATTCAATGATGCAAGAGAGTCAAGTCTTTCGACTCTTCAAACCCTGAAACCTGAAATCTTACCTTCGATGAGATCGACGGCTGCGAATCTCCCCCTGATCTGATGGTCCTGGTCATATCGAGATTTTGGTAATCGGGAGTTCGAAATGCAGCGACCCAAACCACTGGTCACTCCATTCCTCAAACTCTGATATGCGAGTTCTTATACGAGATCTAACGATCCTCAATGATTTGGATCCAATGGTCCAGATATTTTTAGAGTTTCGTGAACCGGGAGTTCACGATGCAACGACTCCAAATCTCTTGTCACTCCAATCCATGAATTCTGATATGGGAATTCGTGTATGAGATCAACGACCCTCGTTGATCTGGATCTGACGGTCACTATCTCTCCTAAGCTTAAGGGTGTTGAAAGAAACTCAGTCTTAATCCCTTCATTGTTCTACGAGATCCAATGGCCCATGGGATTTCAGAGCTTTCCCCGAACTCTGACCACTCACCACACGTCTCCTCCGATGGACGGTCCAGATCCGGGTTAGATCGACGACCCACAAGCCCCGTGATCTAACGGCTGTGATCTCTCTTAAACCAACGACTAGGATTAAGTCGTGATTTCGTGACTCGCGAGTTCGAAGAATTCCTCCCATGGAATTCTTTCAGCCGCGAGTCAGCGGAATTCCTAACTCTCGCCACGTGTCCTGTGCCAATGGATGGCTGCGACCTTTAGCCACGATCAACAGTTGTGATCTTTTCAGGATGATCAATGGTCACAATCAAATCCTGGCTTTCTCCTTTTCAAGAATTTGGGAGAGTCTTCACTCGCGTTTCCCAGGTGCCAAATCCCCGATGGATGTGAATCTTTGACACGCGTCCTCTGTGATGGACGATCCCGATGCTTTCAGGACTTTGACGAGTCCTCTCTCCCCTGCATGCAATAGGTTAAACCTCGTGTGCCTTTTCTGGATCCGACGACTATCGGTCCCTTGTGCTCGATCTGACGGTTCAGATCTATTCTCTTGCGCACTCTTCTCCGGCTATCTGGATGTAGGCTCCAACAGTCCAGATTTTCCCCTACGAATCGATGATTTGCCTTTCAGGACTTTGGGGAAATCCTCACTTCTATTTCCCCGAATTGAACCAACGGTTCAGATCTGATTTTGATCGTGATCTCTATCATTCCTGAGCTTTCATACGCTCTGAAACCTCTAAAGGGTTTCTTGACCTCTGCACTCCATGCAGGGTTCTTGCACACAATGGTGCGATCCTTTCTGAGCTTGTCTAGGACTTAGGGAGTTCTGGGTTCGGTTTGCCTCGCATAGAGCTTGTGCCGATCTGCACTACCTCTCATGAGCTTAACAAACTTCATCCTCCAAGGGACTCTAAACAATTAGGAGGGTTGGCACGCGTATATGAAACTATGTCCAGGGTCGACGAACACACAGTTCGTGACTTTGGCTTATGCCTCCACAAGACACAAGCATTTACGAGTATAAAATCATCTCCTAACCATATAATTTTTTACTGGCCTAGTTATACAATCAAGAAGAAATAAGAGTGATACAGTATATCCATTAAGAAATATGTACAATTCTTGAAACATACATAGTATAACCAATTCATACACAGTTACGGCTAAATTACACAAGGTAGGAAATCGCTTATCTATTACAGGTTTCCGCCAACCAACTGACTGTGGGTGTTCATCTTTCCACCTAACCATAGGCACATAGGCATTCATTCTTAGCACTCTATCCACCCCCGTGCCAAGCCATGATATCACTAGGGAGTTCTCATAGTTCTCAGGAGCTATGTCTCGGTCCCAGCTTCTACTCGGGTCCTGTTCTCTGCAACTCAGAGATTTCTCTTTTGGTTATGGCCTTGGCGAGGTTTCTCAGATGCTCTTCCACATCAAGCTCACAGCCTTCCCTTCATGATTCCACTGGAGCATCTCCCTTACGAGCTTATGCTCTTCCGTCCCGTGTCCCCTTGTATATCCCCCTTACCCTGGAAGGTTTTTGCCGACCTATCCTGTTCCTTCTGTCAGAAGGAAGCTCAGGTTTGTAGGTCACTGCAGTACTTCGGGCTGACAACCCATGTTTCCATTCATGGGGGTGGTTGATTGTTCAACCACCAGTCCTTTCTTCATTAACTAATTTCTTTCCTTGGGATTCGAAGGAGGTTTGTCATCCTTATCAAGGGAGATT
>SNQJ01S0186271.1:0-17642 GCA_010110895.2 Picea sitchensis | reverse complement strand
TAGCTTACATCTATGACGTACTTAACTATTTTCATAATCCTAAGCCTGCATGTAGCTGTCATAGTTATATGGTGCAGATCCCCCCCCTTTCTCTCCAAGGGTTGCATGACCTCTCGGTTTTAGGATATTCTTAATACTGAACTGAAACAGTGTTTGATTCCCTGTTGGAACCTATAAGAAACAATCCATGGGTCTTCACAAATTTCGGCCCGTGTGTACAAGTGCTTAAACACAAGTCTCTTCCATATGACCACACCTTGTGACCACACACTAACCCAAAAAGGTGTGTCGCGATTTCACGTATCGGCGATATGAGTCAATCGACTCTCCGTCCTTCAAACTCTCGATACCCGAAATGCTGAAATTTCGGATCAGATCAACGATCACCAACAACTCTCCAACCATCGGTTGTGATTATGTCGTGATCTCATGTTTCGCACCTTTGGGACTTTTGTTATGAAGCACCTCGAATCCTTCGATCCCTGAAATTGTGAAATTTCGGAGTTCTCAATCTGACGGTCCTAATTCTTCCATGATTTGACAGCTCAGATCTCGTCGGGGTTTCGCGTATCGGGATTTCGCGAGTCGCGAAGTCAAAATACCTTTCACCTTCGTTCTCCCGATCCTCGAAATTGCGAAATTCTCTCTGGACGATCAATGGTCCAGATCTCTCCTTGATCAATGTCTATGATCTTTTCGCGAATTTCTCGTTGCTTCTTCCAAGCCCTTTGGTTTTGCAAAATTCTGGTATCTCCTCGCAACTAACTAGTGCGCTACTTCTCTGAGATCGAACAACTTGAAACATTTCGGCTCTTTCTGAATGGATCTTGACTCTTGATATTATCCAATCTTTAAAATTATTTTCTGAAGGATTTCTCCTGCTCAATCCTCCGTACTTGTTCTTTCTTCGAACTTCAGTTTTCTGCGCTTCACCTTTGAACGCTTCAACTCTTCGAAACTTAGAAACTTTTTCTAAGTGTTTCCTCTTGAGACTTAAAATCACTACTCCTCCTGGTATACTCTGCCCTCAACCTCTGTAGTTTTCAAACTTTAACACAAGCTTTATTCTATATGCACGTTCGACATACAAAATTTCCCCGCTATCTCTTCTGAGCTTTTAAGTTACTTACATGACTAATCTCATAGTAATAACTCATACAGATATTACCCTCTCTTTATGGGAACAACCAACAAGGGTCACTCTCGGGAATTAGCAACAGTCCCAAAGGACTCCTCTTAATCTTGTTTAAATAGATTATCCTTGTTGTTGATTCTAACCATTATAGGTCAGGTAATCTGACCCTACATATTTTCATCAATCCTCTCAATCGTGAGGAGTTATATTCTCAGGGTTTAGTCTTTTAATAATGCAGTAATTACAACTTTATAAGGATCCTACCAGTCCTTACCAGATTTCCTAAATCATGAAGGAGTTCTTCATGAGGATCTTAATTCTTACCTAACCAGCCATCTCAAATGCAAGAGACTCTACCTGCTTTAGTAGGTAGCCATTGTCACACTCTAACAAAATGACTCAATTCATGTCCCTTTTTTGGCTCGTGCAGCTTCATAGCACAATTTATTCCACCTATGTTATTCACACTTAGGTCTTATCAGTAATATTGATCAGTGCATCCCTACTCCTATAAGAGTAGTTATCATTTTGACAAAGGAACAATATAATTCCTTTGCTAGAATTCTGTAGAAATTCCCAAATTACAGTTTCATTCTACAGTCCTTCTCCTTAAAGAGAAAATGCATATAACAATATCTCCTTACGTGACTCGTACATGAGCCCAAGCAGGCCAAGTGTTGTAACCATGCTCTGATACCAATTTGTCACATACCCACTACGACAACCTAGATTTTTCATCTTTTCTTCGAGGGACAGAATCCCTGAATTCCTACGGGGGCCTAGCGCAGACTAGCTCTTCCCTTATCCACCTCCATGTGATCATTGGTTATGACCACAGACCAAGCCAAGAGGTGCCTTTTGCATTTTGCAACTCAACGATGCAAGAGAGTCAAGTCTTTTGACTCTTCAATCCCTGAAACCTGAAATCTTACCTTCGATGAGATCGACGACTGCGAATCTCCCCCTGATCTGACGGTCCTGGCTGTATCATGATTTCGGTAATCCGGAGTTCGAAATGCAGTGACCCAAACCACTGGTCACTCCATTCCCCAAACTTCGATATGCGAGTTCTTGTATGAGATCCAATGATCCTCAATGATTTGGATCCAACGGTCTAGATCTTTTCGGATTTTCGTGAACCGGGAGTTCATGATGAAACGACTCCAAATTTCTTGTCACTCCAATCCCCGAATTCCGATATGGGAATTCATGTATGAGATTAAGGACCCTCGTTGATCTATATCTGACGGTCACTATCCCTCCTGATATTAAGGGTGTTGACAAACACTCAGTCTTATTCCCTTCCTTGTTCTATGAGATCCAATGGCCCACAGGATTTCAGAGCTTTCCCCGAACTCTGACCACTCACCACGCGTCTCCTCGATGGACGGTCCAGATCCGGGTTAGATCGACGACCCACAAGCCCCGTGATCTAACGGCTGTGATCTCTCTTAAACCAACGACTAGGATTAAGTCGTGATTTCGTGACTCGCGAGTTCTAAGAAATCCTCCTATTGACTTCTTTCAGTGGCGAGTCAGCGAAATTCCTAACTCTCGCCACGTGTCCTGTGACGATGGACAACTGTGACCTTTAGCGACGATCAACAATTGTGATATTTTCGGGATGATCAATGGTCGCAATCAAATCCTGGCTTTCTCCTTTTCGGGAATTTGGGAGAGTCTTCACTCCCATTTCCCCGGTGCCAAATCCTCGATGGATGTGGATCTTTGACACGCGTCCTCTGGGATGGATGATCCCGATGCTTTCAGGACTTTGATGAGTCCTCTCTCCCCTACATGCACTAGGTTAAATCTCGTGTGCATTTTCTGGATCTGATGGCTATCGGTCCCCTGCACTCAATTTGATAGTTCAGATCTATTTTCCTGCGCACTCTTCTCCGGCTGTCTAGACGTAGGCTCCAACGGTCTAGATTTTCCCCTGTGAATCGACGATTCGCCTTTCAGGACTTTGGGGAAATCCTCACCTCTATTTCCTCGAATTGAACCAACGGTTCAGATCTGATTTTGATCATTATCTCTATCACTCTTGAGATTTCATACGCTCTGAAACCTCCAAAGGGTTTCTCGACCTTTACACTCCATGCAGGGTTCTTGCACACAACGATGCGATCCTTCCCGAGCTTGTCTAGGACTTAGGGAGTTCTGGGTTTGGTTTGCCTCGCAGAGAGCCTGTGCCGATCTGCACTACCTCTCCTGAGCTTAAAAAACTTTGTCCTCCAAGGGACTCTAAACAATTAGGATGCTTGGCACACATATATGAAACTGTGTCCGAGGTCGACGAACACACAGTTCGTGACTCTAGCTTATGCCTCCACAAGACACAAGCATTTACGAGTATAAAATCATCTCCTAACCATATAATTTCTTACTGGCCTAGTTATACAATCAAGCAGAAATAAGGGGGATACAGTATATCCATTAAGAAATATGTACAATTCCTAAAACATACATAGTATAACCAATTCATACACAGTTACGACTAAATTACACAAGGTAGGAAATTGCTTATCTATTACAGGTTGCCGCCAACCAACTGACTGTGGGTGTTCGTCCTTCCACCCGACCATAGGCATAGAGGCATTCATTCTTAACACTCTGGCCACCCCCGTGCCAAGCCATGATATAACCAGGGAGTTCTCACAGTTCTTAGGAGCTATGTCTCTGTCCCAGCTTCTGCTCGGGTCCTGTTCCCTGCAACTCATAGCTTTCTCTTTCGGTTATGGCCTCGATGAGGTTTCTCAAATGCTCTTCCACATCAAGATCGCAACCTTCCCTTCGTGATTCCACTGGAGCATCTCCCTTATGAGCTTACACTCTTCCATCCCGTGTCTCTTCTCCCTTGTATATCCCGCTTACCCTGGAAGGTTTTTGCCGACCTATCTTGTTCCTTCTGTCAGAAGGAAGCTCAGGTCTGCAGGTCACTGCGGTACTTCGGGCTGATAACCCATGTTTCCATTCATGAGGGTGGTTGATTGTTCAACCACAAATCCTTTCTTCATTAAATGATTTCTTTCCTTGGGATTCGAAGGAGGTTTGTCATCCTTATCAATGGAGATTTGGGGTTATTTGATATATGAACCCTCTTGTATAGTTTTCACATCCTTCCTCTAGTGATATCATGGCCAGTACTTTCAAGGATTCACCCCCACAGTCAGTTATTCTTAACTCAGTCAATAATACATTTACATTGTCCTCATGCCTTAGCATGGTAATTCCTATTTTATAATTAATTACAAATTGGGGGAAACAGAGTGTTAACGTACCTTGTACTCCATGGGAGGTGGAAGTCCGAAAACGATAGGTCTATCATTTTGGATTAAAGTCTCAGGTTTCATATTTACTCTTGGCACTCATTTCGCAAAACGCCTTTCTTTTTTTGTGTCACAAAACCCCTTTTCATGCGCGCTAGGGTATTGATGAGCTTTATTCCTAAGATTTCGCTCTGGTCTTCTCTGTTTTTGAAACCCTTCATACTCACTGTGTTTTCTGTCTGCCTTCCAAACCCTCATGGCCTCGGTCGTTAGGATTGAGCCCAATGCCCCCCAAACCCTACTTCTATATGACGACGTGAGCGAAGACCTTGGAAGTCAGGGGTGGCTGGAGTTTCTCAGAAAGTTCAAAGGTTATAATTTGCAAGGCACCCAAGAATTTTCCCTCTCCTTTGATGGTTTCCGAGACAAAGTAGGTGATGTTCAAATCAAAATCACCGAGCAATTTTTGAGCCAGGCAACAGGTCTTCCACTGAACATGCAGAAATGGTTTAAGAATTCTAAATTGGAGGAGGTTCCCTGGAGTTTGTTCTTTACCTCTCGGAGAATACAGTGCTGTGATAAAGGTATGCCTATATCTCTGTTAAAGACTCAGTGGCACGGTTTATTGGAAATCTTAAGACAGTTCGTTACATGTGAGGGTCGATTCGGCCTTGTTTTTCTTTACCACGTAAGACTGTTGATGAATTTTATTGGTTTCCAGTTGAACATGCCATTTTACTTATTGAGAAGCTTATATAAAATGGCTAAGAAGTATAAAACGAAGGGTTTGAATTCTAGTTTATTCCACCATGGGTTGATCAAAATATTGTTAGTCCATCATTTAAAGTCTCAGGGTGACGAATGGGATAGTTTTCTATCTTGAAATGGTTTTGCAACGTCTAACCCTGTAGAATATCATGTGGTTAATAATCCTGTGGTTGAAAAACCTCCTATCCCTTCCAGTGACAGACCGAGTTTATTATTCACAGAAAATTGTGATAAAGCCACGCTCAATGAGCCCATATTCGAGCAACAACATGTTGATCCAGGGATCATTGAACCTCCTGAGCATAAAGAGGATGTGTACCCTACTGCCGTGGCAAAGAATGGCAAAAAATGCTCACACAAACTGTCCAACAAGAAGCCAAATGTAGGGTTTGTTAACAAGAGAGTTGGAAGGTTAATCTCTAGGAGTCTACGAAACAAAACAAAATCTCATGCGAGCTCGGGTAAAACGATTGATATCCTTAACGAATATGATTCCAAAATCGAAAGATTTTTGGAAGAGGAAGAACCAGGTTACCATAGAACCATTCCAGATCAGCCCTATGATTTTGTAGGTAATCTACCACCTTGCCTGAAGCATGACAAAAACTTCCCTGGGATCAAACTCAGTCAAAATTCCACATTGGATAGTGGGAGCGTGTTGACACATAGTCATTCATCCCCTCAATCAACAGTTCCGGACCTGCGGTGTGAAGTGTGTTTATTCTAGATAGAAAAATACTACATAGATGTGCCCTCCTCGCAAGCTAAAATCAAGGCCTTCACAACCCAGATTGAGTTACTAACGACTGAAAATCACAGACTCAAACTAAATGCCCAAAGACCGGGGAAACGCTCAAAGAGAACTGGTAATATAATAATAAAAAATGTTGAGTATGTCAAAGATGTGGTTAATTTTGAAGTCTTATGATTCGAATTGAGTTTTCAATTGAAGGTAAAGATTTGTTTTTATCTTAAATTGTGTTTTTATTTTATTATTTTTTAATATAGAATAAATTAGATTTTTTTTGCTAAAATAAGACTAGCTACAGAATCAACAGATTATGTAGCCAGTCTATTCTTATTCAAAATTTGGAAGATATTGGTTAAATTTATATATGAATTTCTTTATTTCATCCTTTTCTTTCAGGATATCTAATAGTTTATGGTGATCAAATGATATGAAGCATTTCTGGGGTTATTAGCCATATCTTTGGCTCATTTTTTGTAATCAGGAACAAACTTTTTATAGTTTTAAGAGATACAGTGTGATATGGAGTGGTTATATTTCCCTATATTTTGTAATTAGAAAATCATTTTTGAGATTTAATCTTATCCCACAAGATAAGATATTTGGTTTCTCTGAACTCTTTAAATATTAGAGATTTTTGTAATGAAGACATCTCGTCTGGGGCAGAAGATGGACGTTTGATTTACAGACTTTAATGGAACAACAATGCACATTTCGGCTTTAGCTTCTTGTGGACGGTGTCTTCATTTAAGTTTATGTTTATCTTGATATTATAATAAGTTTTGATAGCTTTAGTCTTCATCATTTATTATGTTATTGGGATAATTCCTTTATAAATGTTGTCCATAACTAATCCTTCAGATATTAATCGTGTGATCATCTATTCAGTTTTAATTACATGATTTCTCCTTTAATTTTCATTGAAAGATTAAATGCAAGCATGTTTGCTAATAGATTTCTCTTGATGCAATTACTTACAATCATGAGATCACAGTGACTATTGGTATCATTCTCTCTGTAATTTAAATTTAACTGCCAACATAATTGTTCTGCATTTATTCAGAACAAACTTAAGGTTCCTTGCAGATTTTTCTCTTGGACAAGGTGGTTAAATGTTTTCTGATCGCACAGATGTCTGGATGTATATCATTAGTTCGTTAACAGGTTAGTTTAATTTCATTTTTCTGCTATTTGTTTACCACTGAAATTCTAACGTAAAGTTTGGCTTTTGTCTATATATATGTTTCCGTTTCATAACATTTTTTTTATTTAGTTTAAGACTTATAAAAGAAAAATCAAAAAATATTTTTATGTGCTTTCTTTATCTGCTTCTTCAGAGCAAACATTTTTACATTGAGTTTAGTAAGTTTAGATTAAAACTTGCAGCCTGTAAATAATATATATAAATGAGACTTATCTATCTTTTGCTTAAATACGACTATTATAGTCACATTAGAGCATATGTGCATATATGTATATATAATATTTAGTAATTAGTTATTTATTTCTTTTCTTTTATTTTTGTTTCTTTTAGGATTCTTAGATTGGCCAATGGAGCCATTCAACCCGTCAGGACTAGTTATACCAAACGGCTTGGGTTATTTAGACAACCCCGGACCAGACTCGTTCTTCTAATTGACGGACGATCATTTTCACCCGTCAACACTATCTCAACATAAACTCAAAGATCAAAACTTAGTATGCTTCAACTTCTATCCTCCTCTTGTCCCTCCCTTTCCCTTTGCTTTTAACAAATTAGAATTGGTTGAAGTAGTTGAACCAATTCATTAGTCAAGTTAATTAAAAGACTCAACTAACTTTAGTTAGGGGGAAGAGTAATAATTATAATAAGGGTCATAACAAATAATAACTAGTAGGTGGGACCCCTTGTGATTCCCTTTAGTTCATAACAATCATAACAATCATAACATAACCATTAGTTAAGAAAAACACACCTCCTTGTGTCTCCCATCAACATATTCACTTTTGGCAATTTTAGCTCACGAAATTTGAAATTATTTAAAAAATAATACTCATATATCCAAAATAAAACATGATGTCCAAAGATCCCTAAAGTCAACTACCATAAAACAATAGATAAAATAAAAACTCAAGAGCCATATTTCCCAATTTGTGATGCTACCATTTTTCAGTCCTTCTCTTTGACAGAAGCGTAATAGCCCTATGTTTTTAGCCTTTTATTTGAATAGCTCATCCCTGCATGCGTGATTTATTAGTAACGATCTTTTAATTAACCATACATGAAAACTCTTTTAAATATGAAATGGATTTTGTCTTAGCAATATATTGGAGTCATGCAATCCAATCCATACAAATTGTTTTACCGTTTATCAATGAGCAGGGGGTGAAAAGGGTTCTGGGATATGCGAGGGGTTTGTATTGAGAGAAAACATGACTCTATGAGGGGGAGAAGAAAACGGTTACTGCTCAATGACAACAATCAACTGTAAGCAACCCAATAAAAACTCATTGCAATCCACGCAAGACATTGCCACTTTCAACTACTTTAACACCGAAATTATCTTGACTGTAATTAATCTCAGAACAGGGAGTGTAAAAATGAATATGGGAGGTGATGGGGTTTGTAATTAGCAAAAAATGAAATAATGGAAGGGAAGAAAAATGATTATTGTTCATGAAATTAATGAAGTGATCCATAAAACATTCTTCGAAAAGATATGCATCAACCATCAAATCTTGACCAAATAACAATTTTTGTGCATTTAACTAGTTTATTGTTCATAATCAAATATCCAACACAGTGCCATCACAGGACAGTATGCATTCCACACAATATGTAAAGAGGATTTTGTTCCCTTCTTTGCATCTTATAACAATTTCCAAATAGTATCCTTTCCATTTTGTTAACCATCGAAATCAACCACTGCCAATACATTACTTCAATCAACAAATATACTCAAATTCATGTTTCCAGAATTCACAATGAAGTCACATAATCATTGCAATCGGGCTTGTCATTTAAATGCTCTGATATTCGTTAAACATACATATAGGCAGTAAACCCAATAATATGGATTAAATTGAAAAATCTGAATTGATATTTAAACATATAACCAACAACCACCCTTTAGACACAAGCTATGCACAGGGTAACTCACCCAGGCAATGTAATTCAACCATTGTAAAAAAAAACAATTCAATGTGACTTAAAAGTTGGGCCATCCATCCAACACGACGAGGTCCCAACAACATTCCCTTCTTAACAAATGGTTGATTGCAACAAATAAACACACTTAAAACTCTGTGAAACCCAAGCTATCCATATTACGCACAATGTGCAGTTACCAAAACATTACGATGCAATATAACAAAATCAAACACATAGTCACAGTAATAACTCAATCCATCGTGCCGAGTCATTAATAACACAATATTAATTCGATTTAATCCAACTGTAACCAAATATGTTATGCAAACTCAATCTTATACAATCGAACAATCATAAGGATACAGTGGGTATAGTTTCTACAGTTGTTCGATTCCATAATCATTTGGCCCCAAAGAAAACCACAGTTACCATGACCATTATTTCATTGTGAAAAAACCCATACACACAATGTGACATGCGTGAGAAACATTAAGCATTTGTAACCAATTCCAGCTAAACATCCAAACAATCCTTAGTGCAAATATACCAGTGATTTTGTATCAACCAACCAATCATCACCGTCGTAAAATCAATTGACCTAACAAGCTGTGAAAAGAATGCATACCCATGCATCAATTCGAATCGGGGCAACGACCCTCTCCCTTAGGAAATACTAAGTTATTAATCATAAGGAGAGTGAATGTGTAATTTGATTTGTGCCAATAAAAATGCAATATTTGTCATTATTATCACAGAGGTAGTAACTAAATGCCAACCAACACGACTGTCATATGACCAACTGGGTGAGTCTTTATTAAAAGTAATCGACCATACATTCAATCCACAATAACTCATAACAAACTTGATAGGCCTGACAATCTTCTCTATGAAAGTCCAGACTGAATGGTTAAGGGTTTGCCCAGTAGCCATCACAGGGGGAACAGAGCCAACTCCTTGTAATGGTGAAAACTTCGAGGCCAAAGGTGTACACATAGAGAGAGATACGATTCGTTTGTGGACAAGAAACAATTTCATGACAGGGGCCATAACAAGAGGTGATTCTTTAACTTGGTGTGGCAATGTTATTTAACACACGCATGGTATAACCCTCATTCCCTTCGATCCAACAACTACCACACAGAGGTGAAGACAGGGCCGAGTAAGAACAAGAAAACCCAATTCATGACCTCTAGTGGTGAAATCAACCAATTTCCCAAATGTACAATACGTGGTGACACAAACGCTTCAGTAATTAAACCCCATAAAATCCTACAACCTTGATACAATAATGCAAAAGCATGAAGATAGCCCACCGAGACCAGCACGGATCCTCTAAGTAAACCATCAAGGATAACATAGATCTCTTGTGACTGCTAACGCCCCAAGGTAACTAGTAATGCTATGACTTCAACATCATTTCAAATAAAATCATCAACATTTCATTCAAAATCACCATTTACATAGTCACAATACTTAAGGAAAGCACAACTAATACACCTGATCCAATATCTATTTCATAACCAGAGTAGACTCATGAAGGGCCAAAAAAAAGAACATACCTGTAATCGAATGTCTTAAAACATGAGTTAGATGAGCGGTTCCTCCCTGCTGAGAAATCATAGCATAACCACAACAACAATGTTTGGACAATAACCTGACTAGGGTGGCATCCAACGATAGGGGTAAAGGCGATGTGCAGTAAATGCAAGTCACCTCCACACTTCAAGTTCATTCAATTCTTAATACATGCCAGCTGCTAATCAAACAAATCATCCACTTGAACCATACATCGAGACCAACAACCTTTAATTTCCAAGAGCGCCACCCGTAACACATATTACCAACTCCACTATACTGAAATGCATGTCAACTATTCTCTATACAACCTTGATAACTCGCATGGCTATCCTATGTTAGCTAGGATTTGCCACCATCTTTTCAATGCATATAGTATAACATTTTAGCATAGGATAGTTTATTCTTTTAATTTCCCTTTATTTGTTGTTACTAACATATGTTTGTTGCAGGTGGAACAAGTAATAGATCCAAGAACAAACAACAATGATAACCATGAAGACTTCGGTATAAAACTTGAGCTTGGAACAACAAGGGGTCCATGCACAATATGCCTGGCCCAATATCCAATAAAAAGAGATATCATCAATAATGAAAGTCGTTTTGAACATTAACATAACATTGAATAAGCACCAGGCTTGATTTTCAATCTACAAGGGGGTTCCACCTACTATTATTATTTAGCTTTTATATTAATAGGCTTAGAAAAACTTTGTGGGCAAAACATCGTTGCGAATTTAATCGTCAACAAACTGGCGACTCCACAGGGAAATTTGTTTTCAACATATTTAGAAATCACAACTCACGGTTTTGCAGACCAAGAACAGTAAATTTAGAAGATGTAACCAGAATAATCATGTAACATGGGGAAGTGAGCGGATTTAATGGAAAAATGACCAGAATTTGGGAATAGCTCATGAAAAATGTTAATTATGAGGGGGTTTATCCCTGTATGCATAATCATTCAACCAGAATAGACTCTCAACTCAAGGAGAAAAATTAAACACTCTGCTCTTTTAATTTAAAATGGATGAAGCAATGGGGAAAAAGAAGCAGGAGATAACCAATCCTTTTATAAGACGACAGTGAAAGTAGACAACAAATTCAAATGTATCCTCAGGGAAAACATCATGACAGCCATGTAAGCTTGATTTTTATTGACTAACAATATCTCATAGGAGTGTCACTGTGACATAACTGATCCAACATCTTATTTCCGACTAAAAAAATAAATGATTGAAATCGAAATCCAACAGAATAAAATTGCAGAAAATTAAAGTAGCAGAAATAAAGTGACAGAAAGGTAAAAACAACAGGAAATGTTTAAAACAAAAACGAAAATCAACTACTGTAATATCGAAAACTGAAATAGAGCTACATTACTAAAATATAGAAAATCCATACATTGTTAGAGCTTTTCAAGTTGGTTCCACGTAATGCTTTAGGTGAGAACCGTTAGTGTTGTAAGAAATAAATCGCTCCTGTAAGTCTTGTATAATGTAAGAATTGGTACCTAAGACAAAAGCGATCTTGAAAGGACCCAACCATAATTTCTGAAATTTTGAATGTCTTCCCCTATCAGCATGAGCCGAATCCCATAGCAACATTTTTTCATTGACCTTAAACTTGACAGTTTTGACACTCTTATTGAAATATTTCTTAACGGTTTGTTGTCTCCTTTTAATATTATCCAAAGCAAACATCCTTTGCTCTTCCAAAGTTGGTAATGCATTTAATCTTTGTGAAACATCTGAAGAATTTAATTCTTCAATCTATAGCATCAACCTTAAGGAAGAAAGTTCTAGCTCTATTGGTAGGAGGGCTTCTTGACCATAAAC
This sequence comes from Picea sitchensis, assembly GCA_010110895.2. Classification (NCBI taxonomy): domain Eukaryota; kingdom Viridiplantae; phylum Streptophyta; class Pinopsida; order Pinales; family Pinaceae; genus Picea; species Picea sitchensis. Next base: position 5,176 of record SNQJ01S0186271.1, on the reverse strand, counting down.
CAGCTGAAAAGGGGTACAACCAGTGCTTAGTGGTAGTTTGATCTGCCTAGAGGGCATAAGTTAGGAGAGTGTGCCACTGAGGAGGCCTATCTTTGATGAGCCTTTTGACGATTCTTACCAGATTTTTGTTCGTGGACTCAACTTGCCCGTTTCCTTGGGGATAATAAGCTAACGAGGTGAAATGTTTAACCCCCAACTTGGCTAAAAACTGAGTCATCTTAATAGAAATGAAGGCGGGACCATTCTCTGTAATAATTTCCAATGGAAGACCAAATCTGGAAAAAATATTATTTTCAAGGAAAGAAATTACCTGATCATCCGTGGAATGTTTAAGTGGGACAACTTCAGCCCATTTTGTAAAATAGTCTGTGGTTGTCAAAATAAAAATGTGCCCAGCTAAAGAAGGAGGGTTAATAGAACCAATAAAATCCAATCCCCACTTTGAAAAGGGAAAATCTTCCAGGACAGGTTGTAATGGCATGGCTGGAAGATGCTTTTTCCCAACAAATTTTTAGCACTTGTCACAAGACCTCGAAAAAACATAAGAGTCATGAAAGATCAAAGGCCGATAATATCATTTTCTAATAATCTTGGAAGCAATGATTTTTGCATAAAAATGACCTCCTACATGAATGACAGAGCTTGAAGAACCATGAGCTTCTTGCAACAATTTATGTGCATCTTCGTTATTCACACATTGAAGCAGCACACCATCAATTGATCTTTGAAATAATAAGTCTCCTATAATGACATATCTTGAAGATTCAATACAGAGTCTTCTCCTTTGATGAGTGTCTAAGTTGTCTAGACATCTTTGGTTCTGTAAATAATAAACCAAATTCCTATACCAAGGATGTTCAAACACAGGGAGGATCTGTTCGTCAATGTAAAAGAGAGGTGAAAGGGAACTATCTTCTTCAACAATTTCTTCACCGTCCTCAACATGTTGAGCCAAGTGAAGGGCTAGGTCACATCCCTTAATAGTGGTAGAAGTCACGATGTTTAAATCATGCTCTTGGATCTTGGCAAGCCAATGTGCAAGCTTCCCTGAAAGATAAGTCCGTGAGAGAAAAAAATTGACAGCCGATAAAGGGACTTTTACCAATGTATACTTACCTAAGATGTAGTGGCAAAACTTTTTGACAACCTTAACAAGAGAAAAAGCGTGTTTCTCAATAAAAGAGTATTTAAATTCATCATCAGACAAACTTTGACTCATGTAAGCCACAGGTTTTTCGTTTCCTTGGCCATCATTTTACATAAGGACAACAGAAATTGCCCCCTCAATGGCATTAGTATACATCATGAATTTTTTCTCAAAATCCGGCTTCTCCAAAAACGGTGCGGAGCTGATTGCTTTCTTAATCCCTTCAAAATAATTTTTGACATCATCAGTCCAAGAAAAAGAATGGTCCTGCTTAAGAAGATTATGGATTGGCTTGACCATCACTGCAAAATCTAGAACAAACCTATGGACGAAGTTAATAACCCCCACAAAGGATTGAAATTCTTTCTTGGAAGTAGGAGCAGGAGGGTTAAGGATAGAAACAATCCTTTCAGGATCGATACTTATTCTAAAATCCGAGACAATGTGTCCAAGGAGCTTGCCCTTGGTAACACCAAAAATGGACTTGGAAGGGTTTAGGGAAATTCCAAATTTCCTACATTGCATGAGAACTTTTCTCAGATGACCAAAATGATCTAATCGGATTTTAGATTAAACTGTTAAGTTATCAAGGTAGATCTGAATGATCTTACCGATCAAATCATCAAAAGTTAATTGCGTAGCTCTTTGAAAAGTGGCACCTGCATTAGATAAACCAAAAGGCATACTTTTGTAATAAAAGGTACCCCAATGAGTAATAAAGGTGGTTTTATATTTATCTGCCTTTTTTACCTTGATTTGATTGTAACCGGAAAACTTGTCAAGTAAGGACATCATTTGTGACCCTGCAACTTGCTGCAAAATCATTTCCATGTTGGGGAGATGGAAGTGGTCCTTTATACTAGCTCGATTTAATGCACAAAAATCAACACACAATCTAATCTGACCAGTTGTTTTCTGAACAGGGACTATATTTGAGACCCATTCAGAATATTTGACTAGAAATATGATTCCAGCCTTCAAAAGTTTTTCCAACTCCTTTCGAATAGTTTCTTCTAGTGCACAGTTGATAGGTCTTTGTTTTTTCTTAACTGGTTTTATGCCTTCCTGAATGGGAATGGAATGTTGTATAAGGCCAGGATCAAAACCACAAATATCCTCATAAGAGCAAGCAAAAACATATTGAAATTCACCAAGCAACTTGGCAAACTTCTCCTTCTCTTCATCTGAACATTTGGCACCTATTTTGACGTTCTTTGGAGTCTCGGGTGTCCCAATGTTCAAGGAGATGGTTTCACCCACCTTCCTTTTCGACTCTTCTTGTTTTTGTTTCTCCTTGTTGCCTACATCACTCGAATAAAATGAACTCTCTAGAGGAGTCAAGCCTTTAGGAATGTTGTTATCTTTTATGGATACAATTTCCTTAGGCTTAAAAGGTTCATTTTGGATAAAAGCACAAATGCTATCCTCATTAGGGAAGACCTGCAAAGATTCTATATTGTTGGGAATGTGTGGATGATATAGGGATTGAAAGGTACAATCAGGTCTGTGTGGCAGAAGTTTCCAATTTGGGGAGGCTGCAAAAACTACTAAACGATCAGACATTGAGTTTAACTCCCTTTTAACATGGGTGATGTTGAAAGATAAAAGGTTCAAGATAAGGGCCCAAACAGTTTGGGTGTATCATTTCATCAACTTGTTGCTAGGAGAGTAAACTTTACGCACAATATTCACAACAAGCTTGGAATCCCCAACAAATGAAAGATGACCACAACCAAGATTATAAGTGTTCTCAATGCCTAATAACAAGGCTTCGAATTTAGTGACATTGTTAGTGTAAGCGAACTCCAACGGGTAAGAGAAGTTATGGATTTTTCCTACGGGAGAGATCAAGATAATTCCAGCTCTGTTACCTTCATTTGAGCATGAACCATCAAAGTGCATGTGCCACATGCCATCATCTAAATCGATTTGTTCCATGGGAATGTTATCTTTGTTGGATTACTGAGAGGGGGGGTGAATCAGTAATAACGTAATTATAATCCTTTTTCTTCAAATGTTATATCAATGTATTTTTCATATAGGAGAAATCAAGATAATTCAAACTTCATTACCTTCATTAGAGAATGAACTTCATCAAAGTATAAAAGCACACATGCCATATATCATCATCTAAATCCATTTGTTCCATGGGAATGTTATCTTTGTTGGATTACTAAGAGAGGAGGGGGGTGTGAATCGCTACTAACGGAATTATAATCCTTTTCTTCAAATGTTATATCAATGTAGAATTATTATCCAAGAATGAGCATTAATAAAATAAACAATCACACACACATAGTACACCATTTTTTACGTGGAAACTCAAATCGAGAAAACCCTATTAGTGTAATGCTTTTTTCTTATATGTCTTGAAGAATTACATTCATTGGAAGCACCAACTTCTCTTTTTTTCCGGGGCTGTAACCGGAAGGAGGCTCCAACCCCTAGTTTTTCAGTGCTACAACCCGAGGGAAGCTCCAACTCCTCAAATCTCTCGATACAAACTGGGAAGGAGGTTACAACTCTAATGTTCTCCTATTATTAACCGAAGGTGGCTACAACCACCTATCCTTGCCCCGCCTTGCCACCTCGCCAAGTAGAAGTAGAATGGTGGAAACCATTGTCACACTATCACTGTGAGATATACCGCTATAAACTCCGTACTAATAAATCTGAACCATGCATCAACCATGCATCAACTTATAATCAACTTGTAACCATAAACAAGTGCATCAAATCCATGCACCAACCAGAATCAACCTCGGTGTACCATAAACAAGTGCATCAACCATGCACCAACTCGTAATCAACCCGTACTCATAAACAAGTGCATCCAACTATGTACCAAGTATACACCAATCATGTGCGTCAACTACTTATCAACTATGAATTATCAATATGTACCAACATCATCAACTATACACTTCATGTATGTGTCAACTCATCAACTACTTGTCTCAACCATGTACTCAACATGCGCTAACCAAAATCCCTCATCAATTTCATCATCCAAATCTGATTTAGCTCCTAATAGACCTCGTGTATATGATCATTATTCCTACAAACCTTTCTTAACTTTAAAACAAGAGACTAGCATTTTCATCAAAATTTTCTTTAGTCTCACATGCCTCGTTTTGGATTAGTCAACAACCCTAACTTGAAGTAATCATAACTTTGAACCTGTAATGTATAAAGATCTGAAACTGATACACAATGTTCTTCAATGTGTTTTATGCAATTCCTCCAAGTGGAACTACTTGGAACCTCTTAGAAAAGGAGTTATAGCAAAAATGGCATACCTTGCTGAATTCTGGCTTATTCTAGAGAGCGACCTTGCAGAGCGTGCCCCGCACAAAATATCTTCTGAAATGATATAAAACTATTAAAAAGAATACTACAGACTTTAACCTAACCAACACATTTGGTATCACTGAATATGGATCTGTTATGAAGAATTTATGACGTTTTTACCCGAAACACCTGATTTTGACTAGTTTCAGGACTGGCCACAAACCCTATTTTCCACAGAGTGTAACTCCCAAAATAAAACGACCCACAATATGAATTTTTAACCACAGATACTTAGATATGTTTTCTCACTTGCATAGAAATTTTAGGATCTGAATCATTATATAAATAAAGTTATAGCGAAAATGGTGAGATGACCTAAAAATAACATGCCTTAGAAAGCACCATCAAAAGAATTTATCCTTCCTTGCATTTTGACCTTCTTTTCTTCACTTTCCTCAGAATTTCAGCTTAGATATCATTTTTATACCTCATACACCTATAGATATTCAATATTCTCAAGTGTGACTCAAATGAGAGAGCCTTGCCTCTTATTTATACTCTCCAAGTAGCTTCCTTAAAAACAACTTCTAGGTCACTTGACCCCACTTTCTTTATTTTAGGGTTGGGTCCACTTCTAATTTATCCATTAAAATTATTATTGAAATAATTTATTTTGTATTCACTTTGAATTATAATACACTCATCACTTCACTTTATTATTTACCTTTTAAAATCTCT
>SNQJ01S0186270.1:7254-18954 GCA_010110895.2 Picea sitchensis | reverse complement strand
TCAACAAACATCAAGGACGATCGCTACACGAAAAAGTTCTATGAATCAACACACATTATAAGAATTCCACAGTGCAGAGAGTTTGATTACGAAATCCATCAAGAAACGACATAAGTGCGAGCGTAAGGAAAACAACTTTATTTGAATAAAGAAGCAAGGGTAGTCATTTTCTTTACTGCAAGGCACGAAATAAATCATTCATTAACTTCCACTGTCGCTAACACTTTAATGGAAGGTAGCATGGATGATGACCACCTTTCATTCTTTTTTTTTTTTAAACAAGGCCTATTATCTTAAATCAATAATTTGTCACAATAATGTGAGTTTTTTTTTTGTGCATTTTCTTCTTTTTGGAATGAGCTTGCACTTAGAGAATAAGTCCCAAAGATACATTACCTGTTGGTGTGATGAACATCACAAATTATCAAAATATCTTCTCATAATTAATAACATTAACATATCTAAAATGTTACTTTTGTAATATCACTTATCCAATTGAATCTTGTTCACAATAATACCGACACATATATATAAGAGAGCCAACTAAATCCACTCATGATATTCTTAATGTAGTTTCAATGTACTAAACCATTCAAGATATTATTGATGTAGTTTTCAATGCATTAATGATATCTTGAAAACTAATAATTAAATCAGATGTAGTTCTGGAAAGAAAAAAAACAAAAACAAAAATCATCATTTGGTAACACCTACTATGAAGATCAAGAATTAGGAACCGTTGGAAGGAAAAGGGACATAATCTTCCCAAATCAAAGAACACTTGAAATTTTTGATAATCCACATTGTTAAAAAAATTCAACAATAAAAAGATTTAAAAATTTTCAACAATAATAAAATATATTAAGAATAGATATGCCACTTAGTGCTTCATCGAGTTAAATACATCCAATCATTAAACAAAACATTTACCCAATTAGTGTAAAATGTTGATATATAATAACTGAGGCACAATAAAATCACCCTCAAGGGGAGCGTAAGCCAAACGACTTCTTCAACTTATCCCATCAAAATCAAGGCCATAAGGGTCAATGTCTACGATTTAAATTGACATTAAAAACATATCAATTAACAGACTAAATCTAACATAGATATACAATCTGCTAGTAAGCCCAATTTCATTTGGTCACTAATTAAAATTTCATCGTAGCGTGGGATTCAAAATTTATAAAATGCAATAGGGCCATCATGTTAATTGAATTTAACATTAAATAACGGTTTAAATTGAAGGTTTAACACATATATATACACGGTTACCAATTTCGTTATAGCTATATTATTCCACAATTATCCGTATTAGTCCACAATGAGCTATCTACCAGTCAATTTCTACCATGACAATTTCAACCGGTCACACCAGAATCGTTTCATGATCTGACTTGAGCACCAGTCACGGGCTACACCTTGGCATTTATTCTATAGTAAATTCACAAATCCGATAGCTGTCAAAGGCAAAATTGCCAGACAGAGATACCCCAAGAAAAACATGCAGAGACAATTACAGCATACACAGAAAGAAGAATTACCAAATAAAACATGTAACAATAAACTTAATACCCAACCGTAATAGAAAACACCCACATAAAAATCAAAATGCCCAATTCGCACAAAATTATAACACCAACACGCAGAGATTTATTGGCCGAAAATTGCGGGGGCAACCTCCGCCAAATCACAGAGTATTTAAAACACCATATACAGAGATCACAAACAAAAATACAGAGCAATATAATAGTAAAATGCAGTGAGAAATTCATTTTGTCATTGCATAGTTTGATTGGCAGTCATGGGCATTTCAGAGCCAAAGAAAAACCCTGAACTAGAACTAGATGATATAGAAACTAATGGAAAAGTTCATGAATTTATCAAGAAAATACAGCTCACTAAAGAAAAGTTGGAGAAATCTTTGTTTTATATAGAATTTATGGAACAAAAGAAGGACCCAGAAATGGTCGAGCGAATAGAATGGGTAATCCGCGTAGACCCAAGTTATTCAAATTACAATTGGTTCTCTATGGCATTGGAACAAAGGATTCTGAGCATATACACATGCAGTTAGCCTTTGCGATTTTATGAAGAGAGAGATTTCAATTGTCACCCAAGTGTTGAATCGCTGAAGGAATTTGCAGACCCAAGGCAATAAAAATAAAATAAAAACGTAGTAAACATTTGAGCCAGGTAAAACGTTGGGGGGTTTCATTCGCCCTCAAGGCAGTCCCTAATGAACAATCAAAAGTTGACAATCAATTGGAAATGGAGGCGCATGCCAACATAAGGAACCATAGTCATTAAAACCGTGGAGAAAGAAAAGGAACACCCCATAGTGGCATACAATCACCAGAAGGAGAAAAACAACACACTGCCAGGGACCACATCATAGATAGCCGTACAATGAAATAGATGCGATAGATGAAATATAAATTATTTCCATCAATTACCGAGTTAAAACAGCTGAGTTAGCATTCTTACAACCAACAAATATAATCGCCAAAGTAATTAAATATGCATTCTACTCTACCAAATAAAAGAGCATACCGTTGCCTATTCTTCTGCCTTGAATGATGTCCGCGTGCTTCATGCCACTCCCATGCTCTGTGCCGCTCCAACTTGCTGACCGTCGAGACTACATAGGTACCTCCCAACCAATGTTATGGGTACTCTGCTTCCCCCTTAGCCCCCTGAGCCACAACGGGGCCACACACTATCCATATGGTACGTCTAGCTCCCAACTCACCTCTCAAGGCCGAGCTACCACTCCTATCCAAGCTGGAAAATCCCAACTCCCCACAAGTGATGAAGGAGCATCGCCAACACATCAAGTGAGCCAGCACATCGAGCAGAAGACAGCTGGATAAGCCAACACATATTTTGGAAATACTTTGAAATTGTTGCGTGATCTTAAATGGCTCATTTAAGAGACGACACACTTGTATATTGTAATGGACTTTGAGCGGATAGCTCTCGTTCTTAGGTAGATGAGGCATTTAAAATAGTTAATGCTGGTAGATAGGAATTTAATTGTAGATTTGATAGTTTAGAATTCGAGAGGGAAAATGGATATAGACACCCTCCTTTGTACATTGTAATATTATTGAACAGGAGAGCAAGAAGAGAAAGCAGAGAACTGTGTAGAGAACATCCATGTACAGATATTGAATTAATAGAAGAGAGCTTTGATTCAAATCCATGGTTATGTGTCTATTCTCTGTATGTTGATGTTATGCTCATGAATATTTACTTCCTATCATACATGTGCTTTTATATGCTGTGTATGTGATTTCATGGTTGAACTGAAGTCTGTGAGGGTGAATGAATGAGTTTCAATTGTTTCTCTAAGTGAGCCAGAGGATTCCTGTAGGGAGTGCAGTCGAATTTTCCGCAAGGAGTGCGTTGATAGAAAGGTTCATTTAGAGATAGATTTTGTTCTCATTTCCTTGAGAGTGCAGATAGGCACAGTGCCATGCAAGGAGTGTGAAGGCCAAACGAAGTCTCAGAGTTGCGATTCTGAGCAAAGTACTGAAAAACTACTGCTGCAGGAGTGCGCAGGGTCGAAGACTTCAACACTTAAACGTTGTTGAAGATTTTCCGCAAGGAGTGCACGCAAGAAGTTCTCAAAAGGACTTGAGAAGTTGAGAAAAAGATCAGAAGGAGTAGGCCTTTGAATTCGTCGAAGGATTTCACAAAGAGGTTGTGCATAGAAGCGTTCGAGCAGGTGCTGAACTTTTGCATGTAGGGTTATGAGTTCCGTGGAGGAGCGCATCGTCATTTCAGGGATTTCGTCGGGGAGAAACAGACGGACGAAATTCTTCGAGGAGATTTCATGAAGATCCATGCAGCGTTGGATCTTGCGAGGTGCAAGGAGGCTACCATGTAGGTGTGGTAAAGGTTCGAAGCTTAGGAGGGTAGGAGCCGTCGATCGGGATCATGAGGAACTTGGTTCTACTCGTGGATCGGCATATTGGGAGTTTATGAGGTGAGACTCAAAATCTATGCAACGAAAGTCGCGATAGAGCAAGAGGCGATATTCCGACAACCACGTAGGTAGTGTGGGCCATAGAAGATAGTGGAGGACAGGTGGCGGAAATCGGAGATCTCGCGAGTTCGGGGCTCAAAAATTTAAAGCTCAAATATTTGAAGGTTCGAGTCGCGAGGCGCGAGGTAGCAAAAGCGCGACAGAATAACCTCGGGGTCTTGTCACATTGGGACTCAGAAGTCGAGGAAGGAGTTGTTTGATCTCACAAGTGGCGATGTCCCGATGGATGTATAAATAGTGTGGGCCACAGCAGGGTGACGTGGCAGGTGACGTAAGACATCGGCGTTTCGGTGTCTCGGGCGTCGGGAGTCGGCATAGGAGTTGATTGACCTCGCGAGTAGCAAAGTTGCAATGGGGCAGGATCGCGAGGTTCGACATTTCGACGCATCGTGTATCGGAGATTGGAAACTCGAGTGTTGGGCATCGTTAGTTGCAAAGATGTGATAAAGTGAAGTCCTGACTGCGGAGGGAGAAAGTCAGCGATTGATTGACACCTCGGGTCTTGGGGACTCGAAAGTATATTGATCGACAGTGAGCTCACGAAGCTGTGAAGTTCCGATCCTCCGAGTGCAGAAAAGGAGGGTCGCGCGAAGAAGAACCTGTGGGGTGTAGATTTCCCGATAGGGAAATAGAAGAACTATTGAGTTCTTCGGGACAAGAGGAAAGAAGGTCCTGAGGAGAGCGGTCGTACCCCGAGGGAGTGAAGTTGCTGTCAAGTGGTATCAAAGCGGGATTGACTCTTTTCTTTCTATAGTAGAGAGAGAGAATTCGCCATGCCGCCAAGAAGAGAACGACAGTCACCCGACCCAGAAGACAGGGAGGTGAGAAGAAGAGGCAGGCCAGTAGGGAATCCAGAGATGGAAAGGCAGATACATGATCTTCGAGCAATATTAGAAGACATGGAGGCAGTGCAGAGATGCACAACCAATGTTGGAGATCTGAGTGACTCCGAAGGCAAAGCTGAAGCTGAACAACCAGGAGAAGTTGCAGCCGAAGATGCAGCCAATGAGCGATTGATTAAAGCTATCACCCGGATGAGTTCAAAGACAAAAATGGACATTCCAGCTTACGAAGGAAGTCTGGATGCAGAAGAGCTGTTGGATTGGATCAGGGCTCTTGACACCTACTTCGATTATGAGGATATCGAAGAGGATAAAAAGATCAGGCATGCTGTCACAAAGTTGAAAGGACACGCAACATTATGGTGGGATGAGCTTCAGGCAGAGAGATGTTCCAAAGGCAAGCAAAAGATCAAAATATGGGATCGAATGATTGAAAAGATGAAAGCAAATTTCATCCCAAGAGACTACCAAATAAATCTGTTCAGGAGAATGCAGAACCTAAGATAGAAAATGATGACAGTGAAAGAATACACTGAGGAATTCTGTCGACTGAACATTAGAGCAGGTCATCAGGAGAGCGATGATGAGAAGGTAGCCAGATACCTGAATGGTTTGAGGTATGACATTCAGGATGAATTAAGCATGAAGACCATCAGAACGGTGGAGGATGCTTATTAGATGGCTCTGAAAGTTGAGGAGAAGCTGAGCCGTAAGCAAGGTCAGTGAGGACGAGGTAGAAGTCATCCCAGAGGCAAGGCAGTTGCCCAAGAGAAATACCATAAGCCCAAGGAGGAATGGAGAAACCTCAGGGTAAAGTGGAAAGAGGTGGAACCTCACAGTCAGGACAGAAATATGCTGAGCAGAGGGGACAACGAAATGAGCAGCGAGAAGATTATGCTGATGCAAACACTTTTCCTCGTACTAAAGGTAGAGGAAGAGGCCAAGGTGGAGTAATCACATGCTTCACGTGTGGAAAGGATGGGCAAAAGTCATTTGAGTGTCCGGAGAAAAAGAAGGATAGTGGAGAAGCTCACATCGCTGAAGCACAGAGGTGTGATGTTGAGAATGAAGACACGAAAAGTGGAAGGTCGCTGATGATGCGTAAAGTTATTTTGACACCTGGGAAGGAGGTGGAGGACTCAACTCAGAGGACCAGACTGTTTAGGACATCTTGCAAAACCAAGGATAGGAAATGCAAGGTTATCGTGGATAGCGGAAGCACAGATAATCTCGTTTCGACCGAGATGGTGGAGAAGTTGGAGCTAGAGACAACTGATCATCTGAGACCATACAAGGTTTCATGGTTATAGAAGGGTCATCGGGTGAGTGTCACTAAACAGTGTTTAGTTGAATTTAAAATTGGGGGATATAATGATAAGGTCTTGTGTGATGTCATTCCTATGGATGTATGTCATTTATTGCTGGGTAGACCATGGCAATATGATCGAAATGTGGTTCATGATGGGAGGATGAACACATACACTTTAGAGAAGGATGGGAGGACACACAAATTGCTTCCGATAAACGAGAAGGAAGTGAAACCGGAAGTAAGTGACACAATACTTCTCATGAGTGGGAAGGAGCTTATTACAGAGATGGAGAAGAAAGAAGATCCACAATTCTTTGTGGTCAGGAAGCTGAGGATTGTCTTGAATAGCACAAGAGTGGACGATTTACCAGATGAGATTCAGGAACTGCTGGGAGAGTTCGCTGACATCATAGTGGACGAATTACCTCATTCATTGCCACCAATGAGGAGTGTGAGCCATCACATTGATCTCATACCAGGAGCCAGTTTGCTGAACAAAGCTACATACAGATTGACGCCACAAGAAAATGAGGAAGTCAAGAAGCAGGTCCAGGAGTTATTGGACAAGGGATTGGTAAGGGAAAGCCTGAGTCTGTGTGCTGTTCCGACAGTGCTTAGTCCGAAGAAGGATGGAGGTTGGAGAATGTGCACTGACTCAAGAGCGATCAACAAAATTACCATCAGGTACAGGTTTCCACTGTCGAGAATGGATGATCTGATGGATTACCTGAGTGGGGCAAATTATTTTTCAAAGATTGATCTGAAGAGCGGATATCACCAGATTCGCATGAGGGAAGGCGATGAATGGAAGACAACATTCAAGACAAACGAAGGTTTGTACGAATGGCTGGTCATGCCGTTTAGCTTGACAAACATGCCGAGCACATTCATGAGACTGATGAATGAAGTCCTAAGGGAATTCATCGGGAAATTTGTAGTCGTATATCTGGATGATATATTGATCTACAGTAAGATGAAGGCTGCGCATTTGAAACATTTAGCCATTGTGATGAGAAAACTACAGTAGGAGAAGCTGTTGATCAATATGAAGAAGTCCTCATTTATGCAGACAGAGCTCATTTACTTGGGTTTTGTTATTTCAGCGAATGAGTTGAAGATGGATTCGAGTAAGGTGGAAGTGATCAAGAATTGGCCATCACCGAGAAATGTTTTCAAGGTGAGAAGTTTCCATGGTTTGGCTAGTTTCTACCGAAAGTTCATCAGGAATTTCAGTGGGATTAGTGCAGCGATGATGGACACGGTGAAGAAGCGACATAAGTATTTTCATTGGACAACAGAGGCTGAGAAGAGCTTCAACCTGTTGAAGCGGAAGATAACAGAACGACCAGTGTTGGTGTTACCGGACTTCAAGAAGACATTTAAGGTGAAGTGTGATGCAAGCAGATATGCCATAGGAGCGGTCTTGAGTCAGGAGGATAGACCAGTTGCATATTTCAGTGAGAAGCTGGATGAAGCGAAGCTGAAATACTCCACGTATGATAAGGAATTCTATGCCATCATACATGCGTTGAAGAAGTGGAGGCATTACTTGATTCCGAAAGAATTTGTACTGTACAGTGATAATCATGCATTGCAATTTGTGAGTCAACAAGAGAAGTTGAATCAGAAACATGCAAAATGGGTAGAGTATATGCAGAATTTTACATTTGTAATTAAACACATTTCAGGTACTTCTAACAAAGTGGCTGATGCTTTGAGCAGGAAATGTTTGTTGCTGCAGGAGTTCCGAGTCAAAACATTGGGTTTTGAAAATCTCAGGGACATGTATGCTGGAGATGCAAATTTCGGGGAAGCATATGAAGCAGTTGAGAATCCAGTTCTCAGAGATCGGAGCCCATGGATAGACTGCATGATCCAAGAGGGATTGCTGTTAAGAGGCAATCAACTGTGTATTCCAATTTGCTCCATGAGGGAGAATTTGTTAAAGGAGAAGCATAGCGGAGGATTAGCAAGGCATTTTGGCCATGATAAGACATTCGCAAAGCTGAGCGAATCATATTTTTGGCCTGACATGCGAGCAGATGTCAAAAGGTTTGTTGACAGGTGTCGAATTTATCAGCATTCAAAGGGCAGGAAACAAAATGTAGGTCTTTATCAGCTATTGCCCATACCAGAGAGACCATGGGAGGCAATTAGCATGGATTTTGTATTGGGTTTGCCGAGGACGCAGAGAGGGGTTGATTCCATCTTTGTGGTGGTGGACAAGTTTTCAAAGATGTCACATTTCATTCCATGTCAGAAGACCAGCGATGCGACCCACATCGCAAATTTGTTTTTTAAAGAGATTGTGCGACTTCATGGATTGCCGAGAAGCATAGTTTCGGACAGGGATACAAAATTCATAGGTCATTTTTGGAGGACGCTATGGAAGAAGCTAGGAACTAACTTGGTGTTTAGTTCAGCATATCATCCGCAGATGGATGGGCAGATAGAGGTGGTGAACATAAGTCTAGGGGACTTGCTGAGGAGCTTGGTGACAGAGCATCATAGCAGCTGGGACAACATATTGCCACAGGCAGAGTTCACATACAACGATTCAGTGAATCGGAGTACAGGAAAAAGTCCATTTCAGATTGTGTATGGGACACAACCGAGAGGAGTTTCTGAACTAAGGTAGTTAAAGAAAACTGCTACTAGCAGTGCTAGTGTATGGGAATTCTCTGAGGCGATGAAAGAACTTCACAGCAGGGTGAAGCAGCGATTGATAGACTCGAATCAGGAGTACAAACGCAAAGCAGATCAACATCGGAGACAACTTCAGTTCGAAGTTGGTGATCTGGTTCTGGCACATTTGAGGAAGGAAAGGTTCCCAAGGGGAACATACAATAAGTTAAAAATGAAGAAAATTGGGCCATACAGAGTCCTGAAGAGATTGGGAGAAAACGCTTACGAGATTGGGTTGCTGGATGGCATCAAAATATCTCCGATATTCAATGTGGTAGATTTATACCCATACAGGGCTGGAGAAGTAGAAACTGGAACTGAGGAACTAGTGATCCAGTGGGTGAAGCAGATGCCGATAACAGAAAAGCAACAGATGGAGTGCATACTAGACAAGAGAGTGGGTAAGAAGACCAGGAGGAAAGAATATTATGAGTATCTGGTCAAGTGGAAGAATCATCTAGTGGAATATGCCAGCTGAGAAAATGAAGCGATGATACAGAAGCATGGGCAGACTGTGCAGGAGCTCATGGACAGGAGCCCATGAAAGTTTTCAAGCCGAGGAGTATGATGCAGGAGCATCGCCAACACATCAAGCGAGCCAACACATCGAGCGGAAGACAACTGGATAAGTCAACACATATTTTGGAAATACTTTGAAATTGTTGTGTGATCTTAAATGGCTCATTTAAGAGACAACACACTTGTATATTGTAATGGACTTTGAGAAGATAGCTCTCGCCCTTAGGTAGATGAGGCATTTAAAATAGTTAATGCTAGTAGATAGGAATTTAATTGTAGATTTGATAGTTTAGAATTTGAGAGGGAAAATGGATATAGACACCCTCCTTTGTACATTGTAATATTATTGAACAAGAGAGAAAGAAGAGCAAGCAGAGAACTATGTAGAGAACATCCATGTACAGATATTGAATTAATAGAAGAGAGCTTTGATTCAAATCCATGGTTATGTGTCTATTCTCTGTATGTTAATGTTATGCTCATGAATATTTACTTCCTGTCATACATGTGCTTTTATATGCTGTGTATGTGATTTCATGGTTGAATTGAAGTCTGTGAGGGTGAATGAATGAGTTTCAATTGTTTCTCTAAGTGAGCTAGAGGATTCCTGCAGGGAGTGCAGTCGAATTGTCCACAAGGAGTGCGTTGACAGAAGGGTTCATTTAGAGATAGCTTTTGTTCTCATTTCCTCGAGAGTGCAGATAGGAACAGTGCCATGCAAGGAGTGTGCAGGCCAAATGAAGTCTCAGAGTTGCAATTCTATGCAAAGTACTGAAAAACTGCTGCTGCAGGAGTGTGCAGGGTCAAAGACTTCAACACTTAGACGTTGTTGAAGATTTGTTGCAAGGAGTGCACGCAAGAAGTTCTCAAAAGGACTTGATAAGTTGAGAACAAGCTCAGAAGGAGTAGGCCTTCAAATTCGTCGAAGGATTTCACAAAGAGGTTGTGCATAGAAGCGTTCAAGCGGGTGCTGAACTTTTGCATGTAAGGTTACGAGTTCCATGGAGGAGCGCCTCGTCATTTCGGGGATTTCGTCGGGGATAAACGGACGGACGAAATTCTCCAAGGATATTTCGCGAAGATCCGCGGGGCGTTGGATCTTGCGAGGTGCAAGGAGCCTACCGTGTAGGTGTGGTAAAGGTTCAAAGCTCAGGAGGGAAGGAGCCATCGATCGGGATCACGAGGAACGTGGTTCTACTCGTGGATCGACATATCGGGAGTTCGTGAGGTGAGACTCCAAATCTACGCAACAGAAGTCGTGATAGAGCCAGAGGCGATATTCCGACAGCCACGTAGGTAGTGTGGGCCACAGAAGATAGTGGAGGACAGGTGGCGAAAATCGGAGATCTCGTGAGTTCGGGGCTCGCAAATTTAAAGCTCAAATATTTGAAGGTTCGAGTTGCGAGGCGCGAGGTAGTGAAAGCGCGATAGAAGAACGTTGGGGTCTCGTCACATCGGGACTCGGAAATTGAGGAAGGAGTCATTTGATCTCGCGAGTGGAGAAGTCCCGAAGGATGTATAAATAGTGTGGGCCAGAGTAGGGTGACGTGGCAGGTGACGCAAGACATCGGCATTTTGGCATCTCGGGCGTCGGGAGTCGGTGTAGGAGTTGATTGACCTCGCGAGTAGCGAAGTTGCGAGGGGGCAGGATCGTGAGGTTCTGCATTTCGGCACATCGCGTATCGGAGATTGGAAACTTGAGTGTTGGGCGTCGTTAGTTGCGAAGACGCGATAAAGCGAAGTCCTGACCGCGGAGGGAGAAAGTCAGCGATTGATTGACACCTCGGGTCTTGGGGACTCGAAAGTATAGTGATCGATAGTGATCTCATGAAGCCACGAAGTTCCAATCCTCTGAGTGCAGAAAAGGAGGGTCGCGCGAAGAAGAACCTGTGGGGTGCAGATTTCCCGATAGGGAAATAGAAGAACCGTTGAGTTCTTCGGGCCGAGAGGAAAGAAGGTCCTAAGGAGAGTGGTTGTACCCCGAGGGAGTGTGGTTTCCATCAACAAGTAATCAGTCAAGTCACAATTCCAGCAGCGTAACGTTACGCTAACAATCGATCCCCGACTTCCTCCTCCTTCCTCTCTTTTATATATTTTTAGAACTTTCCAACTTTCCCTAAATCTCATTTAATTTAAGTTTTAATAAAAATATTCTAATAATTCTCCTTCGTACAAGTGTCATTCATCCCCCACGTTTCTCCATTAACTAATTTCTTTAATTTATTAAATTGTCTTATTTCCCTCACCCACCTAGAGTTACTCCTATTTTTACTCCTAGGTGTCCCTAGATTCCC
>SNQJ01S0186269.1:0-18620 GCA_010110895.2 Picea sitchensis | reverse complement strand
TTCTTGTGTCATGATCTCATGTAGATGGTTTTCATTGAAAGAAATCCATGAATATGATATAAAGTATTGGAAGAGAGAAATTCATTGTCTAGTGTGTGAAATGAAAAAGTATATACCTCCAACATTTTTCAATGCACAAGAACACTACCTCATACACCAAGTTGAGGAGATTGAAATTTTTGGACCTGTTCACATAAGGTCAATGTGGATGGTGGAGAGGCACTTGAAATCATTGAAGGCGTTGGTTAGAGAAAGAGCACATCATGAGGGTTATATGGTGGAGGGATATATGGTATATCAATCCATGGTGTATATTATTCAGTATCTTCCTAAATTAGCAACACCAACTATGCATGCAGTGGATCACATTTGGGATGTGAAATCCATCAAAAAAATCAAAGATCAAGAGCATCTGTTGGGGAAAGGTAGAATGAAAAAAATGAGAGGTAATATATTAATAATCGTGAAAATTTATATTAATAATACATATAAATTTTCGTTTTTTGTGTATATGATCATACTCATTAGTTTATTAATACAATTTATTTCATAAATTACAAATATTTATAATTACCTTCATATTGGACATTATAACTAATATTTAATATTGGTGAATTATTTTTTTTTTATTTAGTTTCTCAAGAGTGGGATGCACTACATTTATACATTGCAAATAATCTTGATTGGATGAATGTATGGATTGAAAGATGTAAACAACATAATGGAAGTAGGTTATCATGGCAATGACTGTCTGAATTGGTTAGAGAATCTCGTCGTAACAGAGATGCCAATGTTACGGAAAGGGAAATTGATTTAGAACATGGTTTGAAAGATGGACAGGTAACAAAATTTACCCATTTTATTCAGTTATTTTATATTATATTAATGTGACTACATGTGTACTACATTTTTTAGATACTTTTGAAGTTATATAAATATATGTTAATTTATTAATTGACAATGCATCTTTTACATATCTGACATATTGCAGTTGAAACACCACAAGGCTATCTGGTGCAATGGTTGTAAATTTCGCATCAAACAATTTGATGAAACCAGGAAAACTTATGATAGTGGGATAATTGTAGTATTCCAGGTCACTAATTTTTCCTCTAGGAGTGAATGACATCCTCGAGAATATGAAAATAGATACTATGGGTATTTAAATGATATACTTGAGTGTGACTTTCATTCCTTCAAATTAGTTATATTCGATGTCAAATGGTATAGGTTACGAATGCATGAATGTGATGAGGAACAAACTTTTATTCAACATGCCAACAGATTTCCAATGATTAAAACAACGATGTTTGGAAGAGGACATGATCGCTATGTTTTTTCCAAGCCAATGTGAACATGTCTTTTACTCAAATGTTCCAGGTGAAAGGGATTGGTCATTTGTTGTTAGATATGATCCAAGAGGAAGGCCAATTAAGTATACTCATTTACAAGAAGAATATGATATTGAATATCAAGAAGATGATTGGAAAGATTAGACAGAGCCAAAAGATCATTGAGAGTCGACAGATGAAGAAGACGAAGAAGATCATGATCCAGGCGTAGGAGAAAATATTGCAATTCTTGATGATGATGTCGATGAAAATATGCTCGAAAATGACATTAATGATGATGATGATATCATAAATCATTTCAACATCGTCTCAAAACTGGATGATGAAACAGATGTCGAGTTTGATGAAGAAAATGATCAAGATACAGAATAAGGATGATTACACAAATGTTGAGGTTGGATTAGGTACGTGACTATATAATATTTTAATTTGTATGAATTATTATCTTAAAATAATTTACTTATAATGTCATGGGATAATTACATGTTTTTAATTTTTATTTGACGTTTTTATATCCTATGTTACATGTTGTTTAATTATTATTTGAAACCTGAAAATAGTTTCCAATATACTAAAGTACGTGGTAAGTTAAAAATATCATTTAGAAACACATAATTTCATGTACCTTCATTAATTTTTGTTTTTGTAGTTTCTATGCATGAATCTTAATAGGACGTTGATTTCAATTATTTTCTATTTTATAGATTGGGTTTGGGGATCAATTGAGAGTGATGTGAGGGAGAGGGGAGGGGCCATATGAGATTCCACCTTCACATGGTTGGCCTTGTTCAGTAGAGGATAAATTATTCTTGAAACCAAGAGACGCTCTTTAATTTGTATACCATCATGATCGTATAAGATTTCATCAATATTGTTGCCACATTATTTCATGCATCAATGAAGTTTTGATGAACGTGTTTTTCATTTCTATAGAATTTATTTTGAAACCCAAATTTTCCTTCAAAGTACACAATTTGGTTGACGCATCAACTTATCAAATTTTAATTTCAAGTTGATAAACCAAATATGAAATGAATCCAAGCATCTTTTGATATCATCGCAAGAGAGACGAATGTAAATAATCTTGCGACGAATTTGCTATACTATCGACAAAAAAATTTCGTCGATATAAGTATAGCTAATTCATCGCAAGAATATTGTGTCTAATTTGAATGGTGTTACATGGTTTGCAAGGCGTGTAGGGCTTATATTATGGTGCAATGTAGTGTATTCTATAACAAAAATCTCTATTCCAAACCTCAAAATGGATAGTACCATATATTGTTCATAAGAAAAATATTCTTTGAATGTTTCCTTTGTGATGGCTCAAGCCCTCAGTACACATGATGCCTGACAATGAAATGTAACAATTTGACTAGTGAATAATAGTGTTATGTCACCCATGGTTAAGGAAAGAACTTAAGGTTCTTATCTCCTATTTGAATCTTATTAGAATTGAGATTCGTTACATAGTCCTTGAAAAAAGACAAAAGACTTATGTTGCTGATATTAATTTGGTCTTTGTGTGGGACATTTTATGCCATTAGTATGTTTTGTAAAAAAATAATGGATCTTGGGGACTACACCATGGTCAAGGAACGAGTAAAAAGGACCAAGGAATGAGGAACACAAAACAAGGAACAAGGAATGGAAATTGTACCAGGACTAAACACTGGCAACAGGGACCTCATGTGAATGGGGCCAACATTGAATTTTTTTCAAACAATTTTTGAATGCATTGAAATTTGACATGGATAGACTATTTGCATGCCTTAATGATATGGGAGGGTTTCTTGACTCAAATTTCACTCACAAACACTCTTTATTCAATCATCATATCATCATGTAAACCATAAACCCTATTTTTCATATGTTCTAGTAGATATGTTAATGATTCCAAATTTCATATTTGCATTTGACTCAAGGTCCAGCTAGCTTGCAAAGTATCAAATTTTAATTTCAAGTTGATAAACTAATTATGAAATGAATCCAAGCATCATTTGATATTGTCTCAAGGGAGACGAATGTAAATACCCTTGTGACGAATTTGCTATACTATCGACGAAAAAAGTTCGACGATATAAGTATAGCTAATTCGTCGCAAGAATATTGTGTCTAATTTGAATGGTGTTACACGGTTTGCAAGGAGTGTAGGTATTATATTATGGTTCAATGTAGTGTAGTATATAAGAACAATCTCTATGCCAAACCTCAAAATGGATAGTACCATATCTTGTTCATAAGACAAATATTCTTTGTATGTTTCCTTTGTGGTGGCTCAAGGGATCAATACACATGATGCATGAAAATGAAATGTAAAAATTTGACTACTAAATGATAGTTTTATGTCACCCATGGTTAAGGAAAGAAATTAAGGTTCTTAGGTCCTATTTGAATCTTCTTAGAATTGAGATTCGTTACATAGTCCTTGAAAAAAGACAAAATACTTATGTAGAGGATATTAATTTGGTCTTTGTGTGGGACATTTTATGCCATTAGTATGTTTGTAAAAAAATAATGGATCTTGGGGACTACACCATGGTAAAGGAACAAGGAAAAAGGAGAAAGGAACGAGAAATGAGGAACAAATAACAAGGAACAAGGAATGGAAATTGTACAAGGACTAGACACCGACATCAATGACCTGTGAATGGGGCATGTTATCACCCTGTAATTTCCCAGGCTGAGGAGGAAATCGATAGGGGTAACCAAAAAACCACTTTGAGTCTAGGACCTAGCCATCCAAGACTAAGAGAGGGATATCTCTATCATATTTATCCTTTTTTGTATAGGATGTTAGGCTAGTTATAAGGGTATGAGGTTTGTGTTTAGATTTTTTTGGTTGAGATAGCAGAAAAGTGCCAATTGGGTAAAAATGGAGTCAAGAGGTTAATATGATAGATGAATGAATAACTGAGACAAAATGTAACCAGGAAGGGTAATCGTGTCAACGGATCCTTTAAGATTATAAAATGGGAAAAGAAGAATAGATCGAAGTTCATTTCAAATGCAGAGAAGATCTTATCTGAATTCTACATTTCAAACTTGGAAGAAAACATAAATATTGTTTCGAGCCAGCACAGGGTGTTAAGAACAAATCTTGTACATTATATTCTCATAAACAATACATAAAGAAAATTCATGTAAAACAGGAAAATAACAAGTTACATCATGGAAAAAATTCACCACTTAAACACGACGCAAGAATCTGGAAATATAATGCCTTTGTATTCATCCATAATAGTCACTTACAGTCTTTGAAACATTTTTACAATGGATGGGGACATTTCCATGACATCCTTCCCTATAAGTCTAGCCCCATATTCCTTTGAAGGATTAGGATTTATAGCCTTTACATCAAAATATAAGATCCTATCAAAGATGATCTGAAATGCTAAAAATAGTACATAATCAAAACAGTTTCACAAAAGTAGGATCAAGTCCTATCTTAAGGGGTCAAGCCCTTATCGTAATCTGATAGTCCTCAGCAATCTTCAACATCTTCAGTAGTATTTTGGGTGATGACAAGGAAACTCGAGATCCGTTTTTGGCACCTGGGCAAATCTTCAACCAAAAATAGTATAAATTTTGAGCCTTTTATCCTTCGTATTTGCCACTAAACCCTGAAAACGAGGATGATCTTTATCCATTTTAAAGTTATAATTCATTGGAAACCTTTCTCGAATGATATGGAAACAAAAATATTCAATTTGGGAAAAGAGACTAACATTTTGCATGTGTCTGCTCTTTCATCATCTTACGTCCCTGAAACAGAGTAGGATAAGTTGTCGAAATTCTTGGGATTCAGAAGGTAATAATGGTTTTTCAAATTTGGTTAAGCTGCCAAAACTACAGGTCTTTGAAATCGTTTTCAAAATTGCAAAATATGGAATTTATTTGATCTTTCTACCCTTCAGGATCTTTGTTGAGGTTCACAATAGCTTCTGCTCAAGATTCTAGATCAAGATGTGTTTTTGGCTTAGGATCTTTAAGAATTAGCTTGATCCTTAAACATCTAACCATTTTATGTAGCTTATGATTCTCCTTGAGCAATTTCTTATTCTTCTTCTGCTCCTTTACAAACATTTTATCTAACCTCTCAAATGAGTCTCTTACCTCATCAGATGTCCTTTTCATAGCTCGATTCTACGATTTGATGACTCTTTCTAACAACTTAAGCTCTGTTACTTCCTCTTTCATTTTATGAATTTTGGATTCTTTATTGATCTTCTTTTTAGTTGATGTCTCAGGTACCTCCAAGGCTAGAGCTTCAACTTTAGTTTCCTCTCTCTCCTCCATGGGTGTTTTAGATTCATAATCTGAGTATGGAAACTTTGAGATTTTTTTCTCAACAACATTTCTCTATCCCTCTAGTCCCTGATCAAAATCAATCTTATTTTTTTCCTTCTTATACTGGTGACAAATCCCTTCTCTTCCTCTTACTATTCATGGGTGTAGAGGACTTCTTTGTAGGTGTCTTCTTGTCCTTGGGCTAGATCTCTTGCCTGAATTCTCCCAAGAATAGGATATAATCCCATGTCTTCTCTCTTCTCTGGAGTTCCTCCATCACTATAATCTTTATGAGGTCGTTATGGAAAAGCCTATTGTGCACCTTAGCAGGATTATCTTGAACTTGGTGTGACATCTTAGTCAAGCTCCTTTGAAGGTAATGGGGTAGATTGAGAGGACACTTTCCTATAAAATGATTCATCAGTTTGAATTGATAGATCATGACTCTACCATATCTACCCTCACAAGTGATGTACACTTGAATTTCCTTAAGAAAATGATTCCATTTCTCCTCCAGGTAAGACCTAGGAACATCTTTTTGCCAAATAATTCTTTGAAAATCAGGCTTAAGGTAAGACCTAAACTCAATATCCTTAGTGAAAGTTGTTTTAAACCATGTCTCACCTTTCCTAGGAATATATTTTGTTGCCGCAACACTGGCCTCATCAATTTGAATTACAATTGGTCCCGAGATTACTTTGCCTCCATCAAAACTTTGAGCAAAGGATTTAGCAACACCTTCGTGATACCCCTGCAATTTCTCACAATACCTATAACAACTTGCTTCTTTAAACATATGGAAAATCTCAGGATGAGATTCCAAATATAAGACATCATTTAGATCCTTCCTGAGGAAATTTCCTCCACTAGCCATCTGCAACAAACGTTAATACCTGCAAACAACAAAATCAGGCTGGAGTGGAAGATCAATGCTAATGTAGGGTGAAATGGAAGTCATATGGAGGAAAATTGTGTGAGGTAGACTAGTGGTTTGAATGGAAACCTTTGAAATGAACAGTTTGCAGACTAGAAACTATAATGTTCATTCAAAATAGAGAACTCCATATGGTTTTTTGGGTGGATTTGATAATGACAAATGATTTTGCAATGATGGAAGATTCCCAAAATGACAGTAAGGATTTCAGATCTGATAGATTAGGGTTTAATGATTTCTCAAAACATCAATTAAAATCATAATAGAACGCCTCATATTGTGACAAATGATCCTCATACACTATTTCAACGGCATTTAGAATCATCATGACATGTGTAACGATGGTGTTTTTGAGAGTTTGATGGGACAGGATAACCGTTGGAAAAATTTTGCACTTTTAGACAGCTAACAACACCCCGCACATGTCTTTTTAGCTGCCGAAAGTGAGAACTTTTGGCAGTATAACACATTGAAAACCAACCCTTAGCTGCCAAAAGATAACTTTTGACATTTTCACATTCAAGAGTTCAAATCATCACTTTCCAACTTTGAATATGCCTGGAAACCTCTTTGACACATAAGATACATCAATGGACCATTACTCTTGCGCTTCTTATCATGAAGAGATTCTTAAAATGATTAGAGAAAAAATTGACCGAAGAGCACGAGGGTTATACCCTGCATGTGCTAAATAACCTTTGCCAGGCTAGAATAGAGCCCTACGTTTCAGTTATGGCCCTTTTCATGGATTTGTTCCCAACCACGAATGAGTCATGGTTCATCCTGTATACACCATGGACTTGGAGGTTTTTCCATTACAAAGAGTGGCTCTACTCTCTCCTTGTTGACTATGGAACAACCTTGCCCCTCCTCTCTAGAAATTGTTTAAGAAGACCAGTCTGGACTATCATTTTACGACTCAGTTTTTTATTGGATGATTGTGTAATTGTCAATAGACTCACCCATTTGGTCATATGGAAGTCGTGTTGGTTGGTATATAGTCATTGGCTTGGTTATAATAGTGAAAAACTTTACATTACCAACTACACTTTAAAATCACACAGTTACTCTCCTTATGTCGATAGCTCAGTGTTGTTAATGGAAAGGGCCTCTGCACCAATTCGATTGGATGCATGAGTATGCATCATTGCTACAACTTGTTGGGTTGTTTATTTTTTAAGACAATAACAAGTTGTTTGGTAGATACATAGTCATTGGTTTTTTCACTGATGATTATTTGAATGTTTAGCTAGCATTGGTGAAAATGCTTGACGTTGCTCATGTCGCATCGTGTGTTTGCAAAATAGACATGTGTGGATACACTTCCCTTTGTATTACAAACAAGTACTAGTTCACAAGGAAGCTACCACATAAGGTTTGTTTCACTCATATTCCTTTATCTTTGTTATTTGAATGTTAAGGAAAATAAACAACCATACATTAAGAATTCACACTTGTACACATTTCATCTTCTACATGCACCAAGCAATCCATACCATTGGAAGGGATTATTTGTTGCACTTGTGGAACAAATCAAATACTCCCAACGGTGAACAAATATAACCAACCTCCAAGTCAAAGTTGTGAGTAGGTGGTTCTAGATCTATTGGCTCACACTCAATGGGATCCAATGTGGCATAAGTAATGAAAGTGGTCACATATTTCATTGGATCAATGCAAGTGATAGAATGGTTGAGGATGTTAGGTGTTGGACATTGTGAGGGATCACAATATGTGACAATGGTTCCTACATTAGGCAATTTCATGACATGAAAGAGTGAATATACCATAGCATTGATGAAATAGATGTAATCATGTCCATGGAGGATATTGTAATATGTTGTTGAATATACAGAATAACATTCACTTTGATAGGTTGATGTGTTTCCCTAATGATCAAAGTGTGTTAATTTCAATTTTGTTTTCCAATGTCCTTCAATTGGCTTAACATAATATTTGAACTTATGCTCCTATAATGAACTTAGGTTTTCAAGACAAATATAGGGGAGCCAAGGTTTACAAAACCTTCTATTCCTTGAAGTTTTAATGTAGCTTCAAAACTAATGGTTGGATACTAATAGATTTACCATGTAGGTATTAGGTTAACATCCTTTTATTTCCCTTAGGCATAATAATACAAGGAATTGATAAAAGGAACAATGGTTAGTTTTTCTTCATATAAAAAGGAACAATCATCATAAACCCTATTTTCCATATGTTCTATAGATATGTTAATGATTCCAAATTTCATATTTGTATTTGACTCAAGGTCCAAATAGCTTGCAAAGTATCGAATTTTAATTTCAGGTTCATAAACCAAATATGAAATTAATCCAAACATCATTTGATATCATTGCAAGAGAGACAAATGTAAATAATATTGCGACGGATTTGCTATACTATCGAAGAAAAAAGTTCGTTGATATAAGTATATCTAATTCGTCGCAAGAATATTGTGTCTAATTTGAATGGGGTTACATAATTTACAAGGAGTGTAGGGCTTATATTATAGTGCAATTTAGTGTAGTCTAGATGAACAATCTCTATGCCAAACATCAAAATGGATAGTACCATATCTAGTTCATAAAACAAATATTCTTTGTATGTTTCCTTTGTGGTGGCTCAATCCCTCAGTACACATGATGCTCGAGAATGAAATGTAACAATTTGATTATTCAACGATATTTTTATGTCAACCATGGTTAAGGAAAGAACTTAAGGTTCTTAGGTCCTATTTGAATCTTCTTAGAATTGAGATTCGTTGCACAGTCCTTGAAAAAAGACAAAAGACTTATGTAGCGGATATTAATTTGGTCTTTGTGTGGGACATTTTATGCCATTAGTATGTTTTTTACAAAAATAATGGATCTTGGGGACTACACCATCGTAAAGGAAAGAGTAAAAAGGAACAAGGAACGATGAACGAAGAAGGAAGAACACAGAAAAAGGAACAAGGAATGGAAAATGTACCAAGACTAGACACCGACAACAATGACCTCATGTGAATGGGGCCATGTTGAAATTTTTTCAAATAGTTTCTGCATGCACTGAAATTTGACATGGATAGACTATTCACATGCCATAATGATATGGGAGGGTTTCTGGACTCAAATTTGACTGAAACGCCCACTTTCTTCCATCATAAATTCATCATGTAAACCATAAACCCTATTTTTTATATGTTCTAGTAGATATGTTAATGATTCCATATTTCATATTTGTATTTGACTCAAGGTCCAACTATCTTGCAAAGTATCAAATTTTAATTTCAAGTTTATAAAACAAATATGAAATGAATCCAAGCATCATTTGATAACGATGCAAGAGAGATGAATGTAAATAATCTTGCGACGAATTTTCTATACTATCGACAAAAAACGTTCGTCGATATAATTATAGATATTTCGTCACAAGAATATTGTGTCTAATTTGAATGGTGTTACATGGTTTGCAAGGAGTGTAGGGATTATATTATGGTGCAATGTAGTGTAGTCTTTTCTTTGGTCGAAAGTTTGAAATAGGGTATGATCAATTGTTTCAACCTCATTTATGACATAAAAACTCTCAATCAATAATTGATAATATTCTCGATCAAGAGTTTAAATATTTTCAACCAAGAATCTAGGGGGAGAATCATAACCCTCGACCAACAATCTAGGGGGAGAATCATAACTCTTTGTTGAGACATTTTAAAATGTTTCGACCAATAATTTTAACTCTCATCCAAAAGATTATTTAACTTTCAATCAAGATATTTCAATGACTATTTTCTTGATTGAAACAATAAATATCACATTTCTTCACAAGCTTCTTCCAAAAAGTGTTACTCGTCTTCACATTTTCACCCATTAGTACTTCCCTTGGATGAAGTTTTCCACCTGCACCAATCCCATGTCTTCATTTCCCTATCATTATGTTGTTGAAGTTCTATCTCTATATTTCCATCACCTATGGTTACGTTGTCAAAATGAGGATGTAAGGAAACCTAAAATGTTGCTAGATAAAAAGAACCTAAAGTCAAGTAGTAGCCCAAGGAGAGGATTCAAGGGCACCTATAGTTAAGTTGTCAAAATGATGATGGAAGAAATCCTGAAAATGTTGTTAGATTAAAGAACCTAAAGCGAAGTAGGAGCCCAAGGAGAGGACTCAAGGTTTTTTATAGCACACTTGAGGTGATATTCTCACATGCCTCTGTAATACTTCTCTTCACTATGTTAATATATAGACCACATTTCCATCCCCAAAAAAATTTATTCCCTATTTCATGTCATTCAATGAAGTAGAATAGGTTTGCCAAACCAACCAACAATAGTATTTGTCATTAGTAAGAAATAATGGAATTTTAGTTGATTGGTTTTTTTACTCGTTATTATAAGAGTGTTTGGTCACTTTGCACAAAAACCTGTTACTAATAACTGGTAACAAGAGAAATTTGGGTGTTAATTGTGTTTAGTTTGTGATTATTATCCTCTACACCAAGATTAATGAAAGGCAGAGATGTTTAAAAAAAGAGATGAAATTTGGTGAATAAAAAAAATTATAAAAAAGTTTTTGCAAATACATAAATTCATTCTTTTGGTATTTTTGCAAAACACATAAATTCATTCTTTGGTAACTAACCAAATTTTTCTTACATGTAGCTTTATATGAAAATACATTGATCAAATATTTTTAACCAATAATGTTTTCAATATGCCTTCTAGGTCAGACTAACCATTGTCATTGACCATCTCATATAAAAGGATGTCAATATCAACAACATAACTTAACTCCATAAAAATTTATTCTAATAAAAAATATAAAACACCAAATTATTGTATGAATCTCATTGTTTCTAGAACAAGGGATCCCCTTCGCCTAGAGATTTGACTCAGAACCTAAGGAGGCATACATATCCCACTCCTAGGGATTTGAATTTGTGACCTATTAGGAGAAAACACATGTTCTTAACCATTAGACTCCACTATAATATATATATATATATATATATATATATATATATATATATATATATATATATATATATATATATTATATAATATATAATTTGTATATTAAAAATATAAATTAAAAAATAAAATAAAAAATAAAACATAAAACATTTTAAAAAAAATCTCTCCCATATGTTGATGCATATCCCGGTCGTGACCATATGTTGATCCATATCCCCACAACACAGAGTACCGGTCATATCCCTATGAAAACAAATCATCCATATATGGAGAAAGATGCCACAAAGAGAGGATAAATACTAGGGAGCGAACAAACTAGGAGAGAGAGGTCACGAAAAGAGGAGAAAGAGGGCACGGAAAGAGGAGAAAGAGGTCGAGCACCTTAGCCCTAGAAATGACACAAGGAAAGGTATATTTCCATGACCAGAGATGCCTCTCTCTTTTCATGAGACAAATGTTAATGATTTTTCTTATATGCCTAGTTTCTTCCTTCCATTTTCAAGCTTTAAAACCCACAAATCAATACCATAAAGTACTGTCAGGGGAATATTTATGAGACAGTAGAGATGAAGTGTGGCACATAACAAGGGTAAACCTAGTGGATAATTCTTTTGTCCATGTAATGTGTTCATATATTTCAAGTCATTTTCATCTATACCAGAACACACCACATACCCTTCGGCTTTGTTGGTGTATGGATCAGGCCCTCTAATCAGTCTTTGCAACCTGTAAAAATGAGGAAATTCAAACCATGTTGAGAAGAATTGTTTCAAAAGGCATAATGATCTTTCCAAATCCAATAATAAAGAAACTCAAGGTTCTAGGGACAATGAGATTTCTATTTTTTCCTATTCAACCTAGTCCTATAACCATCTTAACCCACACTCGTGAGAATTTAGTTGCACAAAGAATGGTTTCCTCTAAATAAGATATCCCACCAATCAAGAGAAAACAAAGGATACTTATAGGATGGTGCACCCACACCAAGAGAAAGAAGACCCCTACCCCTACCAATTTAATCCACTCTTGTTGATCTCAAGGTCAACCTTAACACATTGATGATTGTGCTATTTGTAAGCACCAAGAGAGGTGACAAAGTTAGTCTTCTTTCCTTCCCTAGGTATTGGCACATGTAATAGGGTAAAATGATAACCTCCCATACCTAAACGTGTAAAATTATATGGATTCTATGAATTATAGTGAATTTTGAAGATGATGCTTAATGTGATTCAACTAATGTAATTTACATTTGACATGAATCACTTCTTATATTGTATTAGAATTGTGTACATGTCCCCAGATTGATACTTATGTTGGGTAACTTGTACCTTACATTAGACGATGTACCTGGCATGTATATGATTTGGATTGAGCCTTGTTCCTTTTGAGGATGTTGAGGAAGCCCCTTGTACACTTGATGGAGGTCATCCCACTTATATGAGGTCATTGGTATAATTTTGATATCATTACACCCTTTGGGATACAAACTCAAAATTCTCTTCATCCTTTCAATCTAGCAATAGATTTATCCTTCTAGTTCCTTGGTATTTTTGTTGCTACACCCTTAACCTCCCAACATTTCCATCTTTTTCAATGCCAAATTTGCAAAATCCCTTTGCTCCAACAATGTTTTGAACTTCAAATCCCCTTCACTAATGACTAACCTACCTCTTTATTACCTCCTTCAATCGTTTGTTTCCTCTTGGGAATCTAAGAGAACTCAGAAGAAATTGTTGTCAAGATATTTACATCCATAGTTGTTAGTTTTCACTAAACCACATTGCAGAGGGTGCAGTTGTACTTCCTCCTAGTCATCAAGCTTATTGTTTCCCCACAGTAGTACTAATGTGAAGTGTGGAGGGCATGCCTCTTTTCTTTCAAACCCCATAATCTATACCTTTGCATCCACATTGGTATATAGCTCCACATCAACACTCCACTTCACTTTCCTTTGCACTTAACATAGCCCATTACTTTTTATGTGATTTTTTCTATGTGCATCAGCCTTTACATCATGTCACCCCTTTTCCTTATCCTTTTTCTTGTATATTCAAAGTGCAAAGTGCAAATATATGAAATTCCCTTCACTACATTCTTAGCTCTGCATGCATAAAACTTTCTAAGGAAAAATAATAGGATTTTGGCCAAACTTGCAAAGGAGGTTTTGTTGAAGGCCTTAAACCCTGTAAAACTGTATCTTAGAACACTAAAATTGAACATAAATAAAAAAATACCATTAAACAAAACCTTCTTTATTATTGGTCCATTTATTATTGAACCACACATCCCCATTAGGAGTCTTTTGGTCTATAAGCTTCATCCCCTTCTAGTTCTTCCACCTCTTCAAGAAATGGAAGTTGGATTATGCATAATGTAGGAATGGATGGAGTTGCGTGAAAATCTGGAATGTATGTTGCATTCAAAACATGTATTCACAACATGTGGGTTCATAATTAAAAACCCCACTTTATGAATGAATTACGTGATAAGTTCTTGGTCAACAAGGTGAAGCCCTCGTGATCCTTATGAGTGTTCAAGATGTGTATGGTGGTCTGTATAATCATAAAATTTTACTATGTTAGAAATGATGACATTTGATTCAATGTTGTATAGGTGTACTAAGTGAACTATGCCATTTGCATGGTATTTTTAAAATTTGGGTCATTTTGCAGTATTGCACACATATTAATCTATCAATAAATTATTTCTTTGCTTATAACTTCTTGCTCCTTCCCATAGCTAGTTTTCATAAAAGTTGAATTTCTTGCATTTCATTTTCCTCTTGCATGGTTTAAAGAGTCGAGTCAAAATTCCATCAGTTTCATGACCACTCCTTTGAGTAACAACAACCTAAAATCAAGCACTAATTAAAATTTATCTAGCAACTTTTCTAGGGATCTTCAAACCCATCTTAGCTTAGGTGTATATCTTTGGAATATGATTTTGAGAATAAATTTCCAAAGCTGCTAAACAAACATAAAGGCTTGAGTTAGGGAGTGAAATTCAGTTGCTATATCACTGAGTTTGGGAAGCCCTTATGACACAAGGGTCAATCACGAGGTCGCATTGGGGCCCTCAGAGTAATCAACCCTTCTTTGTTGGCATTGGTGTCGAATTTCAACTGTTCCCCCTCTTATTTGGTATAGTAGGTGGTACCATAGAGGCCATAATATTTTAGACTTCTTACATAAGGTGACACCACAAGGAAGGTGGTGTTGTACCTGGGATCGACGTTGGCTAG
Source organism: Picea sitchensis (assembly GCA_010110895.2). Classification (NCBI taxonomy): domain Eukaryota; kingdom Viridiplantae; phylum Streptophyta; class Pinopsida; order Pinales; family Pinaceae; genus Picea; species Picea sitchensis. Next base: position 3,851 of record SNQJ01S0186269.1, on the reverse strand, counting down.
ACTCACTCAGACTCCTTGGAGTGTTTCCCACTACTCGGTGAGGTAACTTGAACCAGGGCATTAGTTCGCTAAGCACGTTGTCAATGTAAATTTCCCACCCACTGAAACTCATCCCCTTCGCACATCGATTCTACGATGTTGGATTCCATCACCAACTAGTGCTTCTTTGTGAGAAGGTTTGTTTGCATGCTTGACTCCTAGATTAATTAGCGTGTGTTGTTTTTTCTCCTTACTTGGCATTAGGATTGAGTTTGTGTCTAATGGCATCAGTTTCAAGTTAATTCCTCATTTGATCAATATAAAATATGGATACAATTAAAATAAAAGGCAATAAAGAGGTAACAAATAGATCATACCTAACTTACGTCATATAATTCTCCAACATTGTTCTTTACACTTAGTGAAAAAAACACCAAATGCAATTGTTTACAAAAGGTCAATGGAGAATTTTATTGGAAAATTCAAAATATTATCATAAACCCACATCTTACATGTTTGTACATGCACCATAGATTCACAATATTTCATGAAGAGGTCTAGGAGAAATGCCTCCATGCAAAATTGTCCACTAATTTCGAGGGATTGTAACCAAGAGTGAGGGATTATCTAGCTGAAATCCTCTCCCAAGAATCCATCGGAGTCAATGGTTCCTCAATCAGAGTCTCAATTTTCATTTTATGCCCAGTTGCAAGTCGCATCCCAAACCATTTTGGGGAGTCTTGGCAATTCCTCCTCGGGGCATAAAAGTCTAACAGAGAAACATTTTTGAGCTCCCTGAGATTTTGCATGATTTTTTAGACACAGAATAGTTGACCACATTGTCCATCCACTCCCAAGGCATGGTTTCGTAAATTGGACCCCTAAATCCAAATGTTGCATTGCTTCTTACTAAGCAAAGCACTAGTTATCGAAATCAATGAAAAAAACAACTTCCGAGGGGTTGGAACAGGGAGTGAGGGGTGCTCTAGCTAAAATACTATTCTAGGAATCCATCAGAGTCGACGGTTCCGCAATCCAAGTCTCTATATTCATTAAAAATCAGTCCACATTCACCTTTGATTACTTATAAAATACGTAAATGTTTGATATCGTCCATAATTTAATGTCTTACTTTGTTTTAATCAGGGGAGAAACATTGTCAAGAAAACCATTAGTACTGGAAAACATAAAATTGATATTGCAATGTAGCTAGAAGATCATGGTGTTCCCTAGCAACCCCATCCCAGTGAGGTGCAGCCCCAAGATGTTCCTGTGACTGAGACCCATGACAGTAAAATGTCTATATAATTATCATATACTTAATAATACTGTACTTATAAATTTTGATGTTTCATTGGCAAAGAATGTCATAGTTGATCCTCCTCGACTTGAAGTTTAGGTGAATAGGCCGGAAGCCATTCCAATGGTGCCAACTAGAGGACCAGGTAAATAATTACATTATAGAGTGGTTTTTTAATACTAATAAACTACTTCAATGATATTTAAAAATTGGCCATATAAATTTAATATTTTTTATTTTGTAGGTGATGGCCCCTCACAGCAGCATCCACGCCGTGGGTACGAGACCATACGTACTCGGGATGAAAGGACTGGAACAACATCAGTTGTTGAAGATCACCCATTAAACGAAGACATGGAGATGGATGAATTAATAAGACCTGGAAAGCACAAAAGAAGACTAAAATAAATTCATGATGTCATGCAATAATTTTATAAGACAGTTATATGTACATTATATAGCTGAACATGTAATGATGCATATAATGTATTGAAATTATGGGTACTTTTTCATCTGATAATATACACAAGGATATTTATATGGCTTGTATATATCTGTGAATGTAATTTTGTTATACACTTAATGATAATCTCAGCTTCTCTTATAAGACTTGGTAAATATTTATTCAATACTCCTTGATTCAAGACCTGATAATGAACGCAAGACCTAGTGCCTTATGCTTGGGCTATGGAGTCTAGGCAACAAATAGAACTTGAATATGCAATATGAAACTTCCAAAATCTTGTGACATGATATATTCAACTTTGAAAGTCTTGTTACATGTGACATGTGGCAAGCATCTTTTTCCAAACAATGTGCAAACTTTAAACTTGGTGTAACATGCAAAAATAATTTTTTGGGAAGATGCAATAATAATTTTTAAGGATTACATGGTCATTTTAATCCATATAGAGTTCCATGATATAAACACTCATTTTTATACTGTTGACATATATTCCAATATTCACTTTGTCGATTAGAAGGCACAATTTTGGAAACAATTTAATGTTTTAGTTCCATGAAATTTATTTTGTTTCATCAACAACATTATTGATTAAACAAGAGGGGTTGGAAATGGCGATATCAAACATTTACTCTTTCACACATGTGCATCATCTCAATCTTCATGTATACAATATGTGGAGGGTTATTCAAGGTTTCAAGACTTTCTTCATATTTTCATACTTTATTCTTCTCATGGTCATGTTAATCCATATAGAGGTTCATGATAAAAACACTCATTGTTCTAATGCTGACATAAATTCAAATCTTCACATTGTCAATTATAGGGCACAATAATGGAAACAATGAGAGAGTTTTGACCATATGTCAACTAATTTGTCCCTTTAAAAAAACTTCATTGATGTGTAAGGGAGCACTCTGTGTATGAGAAGTACTACATGAAAGTAAAAGAGGTGAATATGTAAAAGAGGTCCTACATATTGAAATATTGATAATTAGTTCATGAAAGTGTCCTACATATTGAAATGCAAATTTTATGGACCCAACAAACAAATTATTTACCACATTGTCTTTCGCACAAAATGACACTTCCATCAACAAAGAAATAGATGGGATAGTACGTTGAAGTCATTGAGCCAACACAATGGAATCGACAGTTGACTAGGATGAAAATCCGTGAAAGCATCTAGAGACAAGCCCTATTAGGGAGCCACAATAATCCTTGAAACTCCAAATAGAATGGAGAAGGATTTGTTTTTCAGTGCCTCTCACAATGAGCTTCGCCAAACTTACATATATGTAATAAAATATATATGTTATTACACACACACACACACACCATAACACATCAAATATGTTATTATATCCCAACTCCATATTACAATACTCGACCCACATCCACCTACAAAGATAACAATAGACTAGACCCTATAACAATAGAGACTTGGGACCCATTTGGATGAGAAAGAGTATGAATTGAGACCCAATTGGCCAACTTACTTAAGTCACTAGATAAATAATAACATGAATAGAAAATATTATTAAGAACATAAACACTTAACAATCAAGTTCATTTATAACATGTTGTATTTGTAGATGATCCCTTGCTAAGTTTAAATCCTGCAATAGGATTTGAACTTAGCCCCGTTGTTAATTTTTATTGCACATGTAACCAAAGTATGTCAATCCCAAGTTCCTTTGGTTGTCTTTGATGACACCATCATTTATTATCAATCCCTATGAATCACCATCAAAGTGTAGGTTATGCCAAGTAGGTTTTGGTGTTTTCTAGTATATTGAGGATGTCTTAGTGGTGATTTTATCATTGTCATTAGAAACATTTTAGGGTGGGGTTACTAATACTAAAGGACTTCATTTATACATGAACTAGGTTATAGTCATATAGTGACGATGATACTTAAGATGATCATTGTTAAGAACCAAACATCAATATAGCATAGAAAAACCTCAGGAAAAGTACTCGACGCCTTGAAAAAGAGATAATTTCAGATAATAAGCCTCTTTGAGGGGGCAACCTCCTTTTACCCCACTTAAATGTTCAAGTACCAGATGATTCAAAATGAAAATGTCTCCTTGGTATATATAGGAG
>SNQJ01S0186268.1:0-18668 GCA_010110895.2 Picea sitchensis | reverse complement strand
AAATGAAGTTTTTCTTAGGTTTGCAAATTAATCAATCTGATAAGGGTATTTTCATTTATGAAACAAAGTATATTCATGAAATGCTTAAGAAGTTTCAGATGCATGATAGTAAACTGATTTGCACTCCTATGGTTACTGGCTATAAGTTAAGTAAATTTGATGAATCTAAAGAAGTTGAGCAAACAATGTACAGATCTATGATTGGTAGTCTTCTCTATGCTACAGCTACAAGGCCTGATATTATGCATGCGGTTTGTCAGATTGGCAAGTTTCATGCATCTCCTAAAGCTTCTCATCTACTTGCAGTCAAAATAATTTTCAAATATCTTAAGGGGACAACATAGTTTAGTTTGTGGTATCCAACATGTAATCAACTTGACTTACATGCTTTCACTGATGTTGATTGGGCAAGGTGTGTTGATGACAGGAAGAGTACTAGTGGAGAATTTTTTTTTCTTGGTGGATGTCTTGTGAGTTGGTCAAGCAAGAAGCAGTCAACAGTGTCTCTATCTACTACTGAAGAAGAATATATAGAAGCTACAAATTGTGGTACACAAGTTATATGGATGAAACAAATGATGGAATATATACAGATTCATTATAATACTCCTATTCCTATTTATTGTGATAATACTAGTGCTATGAGTATTTCCAAAAATTCTGTTATGCATTCAAAAACAAAACACATTCCTATTAAATTTCATTTTCTTAGAGATCAAGTTACGAACAAAATTATTAAACTGGAATACATTGGAACAAAGGATCAAATTGTAGATATATTTACTAAACCTTTACCCAAAATGCAATTTGAAAGTCTTCGAAATTAGTTGGGAGTCTGTTCTCTGTAAGTTGGTTTTATATCAAACTACAAGTTGTCATAATAAAAATTACATATTGTTGGCAATTGTTTGTTCAGGGCTATTATTTAAGGGGGAGTTGTTGCCAAATAAGCTATATAAACAAATTTTTTCTTATTCTTTTGGTCAGGAGGAGTAACATATCAGCTAATAATCATTAAACTTCAGCAGTATAAATAAATTTGAAAGAAATTCTGGTTTAAATGATCAATTCATTGAGGGACAAAAACATCTGTGCAAAGATTTGTTGCTTATAATCTTCTTTCTTATCAGTTCATTGTAGACAAAATTGACAAGACTTTAAAATATTTGATACATTCCTCAGAAATTTTTAGGATTATTGGTTCACACAGGTTCATGACTCATTGATGATGACAATGCTATTATTTTATCTCAGACAGGGGGGGTTTAATGGCTCATTTTGCATAGATGACAAAAGGGGGAGAACAGAGAAAAGAAAAAGGTAAGTTTGCCATCAATTCCAAAGGGGGAGTTTGTTGGCATTATTATTGGCAGCATACAAGTGTATAAACAAAGCATTTTAAACAGAGCTTTTGTTAGCTTTGTGTAGTTTTTTGACATTGTTATTTATGGCAGGTGTAGTTTTCATTGATGGAAAACTAAGACTAAAAAGTGAGCCAAACGGTCTTAGTTATCACCACAAATGGTGCATCACCAAAATTGGTGCATACATATGCCAAACTGTCTTAGTTATCACCACAAATGGCGCATCACCAAAATTGGCGCATGCATATGCCAAACTGTCTTAGTTATCACCGCAAATGGCGCATACATATGTGTTAGATACTAGTGTTAACCAGAGAATAGAAATCAACGGTCTCTATTCTCTCGAGTTTGAGTGATGGGATCAGATGTTGCAAAATTCCATCGCTGAGAGGGAATAGCACACTCAAAACAAAACTCTAGAATTCTGATGGATGGGACAGGCAGAATACGTGTCACATTTTAATTACATCACTATTCAAAGGCTTGTACACAAAATCACTTTTTGTGGAGAGCGATAAGCGCTTTATGGTATAATATTTCGTTCTTATGAATTAATCAAAAACAATTTACCCCGATGATCATAGTTCAACAATTATAAGCAAGGCTCTAAAGGATCAAGTCATAACAGTTTTAAATCAACGATGTGGATTTTTCAAGAAATCTGATCGGAGGGAAGCTATGCATTATTTTCTCTTGACCTATCATGATCGAACATGAAGTAATTTATCAGTTACAATCAGTTACACAGGTTGAAACTAATTCCTGAAGGAGCTTCGAACTATTTTTTATTATATATCACTCTTTCTATGAAAAATGAGTTGTGAGAAACGACATTGGAGCATGATCTGCAAGTTTCAAATAGTAAGGAGGAAATGTATGGTATCTCTGTGATTGAAAATGAATAGAACAAAATATATACAGTTACAATGAAAGATGAGAAGATTAAGGTTGAAATGTAAAGATGACATTTGTGCAGAGTCGATTATGACATTGAAGACAAATCAAACATAGAGGAAGTTCTGAGGTATGTAATGATTAGATAGGTGTCAAAGGTGTTGTCTCTAAAATTGCAGAGTTCATTACACATAAATATGTCAATGAAATTCATAGATTGAGTTACAAAATTTATGATAGAGTATACAAAAGAAGAATTGAATTACAGACTAGATTTTGATAGAGATAATTTGTCAGAGAGATTGAGTTGTAGGCTTAAATTATTTAGAGGATAAACAAATATTATATTAAATGTATTATGACAGTGACTGGTTCTTATGATTATTTTGATTGAGATTGTGATTTCTTAAAATTCAGAGAAGTTGGTGTCCTAAATTTCAAGGGTGGTAGGGAGGTGTAAGGAAGGACTTCAGTCCTTATGATTTAAGTTGATGCTTGAACACATGAAGTTGTGACTTCCTTCTAGTTGTAGCTAGAGAACAAGGGAGGAAGGGAGGAGCTAGGGAGACTGAGTCTCATTGCAAGTTGAAGCTTGCATTCAGGCAGTAGGAGCTATCTTTCATTTGGTTCTGAACAAATGGAGGTTGCAGCCTCATCTGAGTAGTTTCTCAAATAAAATATAATGTAAAGAGAAGTTGGTGCTTGCCTTACATTTAAAATCAGAAACGGTTTTTCCCTTTATGGGTTTCCTCGTGAAATTACTGTGTCACTGTCTATATGATATGTCTAATTGTTTATTCTTACATACTTGCTGAGATAAACTATTCATAAGTAAAGACACAGATTGTGTTAAAATATTTAAAATTAGTAAATTTTGTTACTAACTGATTCACCCCCCCCCTCTTAGTTAGTCTAACTGGTCCAACAATTGGTATCATATGTAGAGGTCACGAGTTCGATACACACTCGACTCGCGCTGAGGGGGATATTGTTGCATGAAATTGCAAGTAGTCAACACTCCCTGGTGTATCGTGACAAGGGACTAATCGCCTCTCGTGGATCCTTGAAATCTGGCGGTGGTGATTTTACCAATCACCTACGGGTTTTGGTGTAATGAAAACCGTATTTCCAACAATAGGTTCATGTTCTCAAAGGTTTTGAGTCATGTTTCATGTAAAACAAATCATGTTTTGATTTTCTCTTAAGTCTAGAAAGTTGATCAGAGTCCATTTATGAAAGTCTTGGTGTCATGATGGTAATTGTCATCATTATAAAAAGAGGGAAAGTATTGGTCATAAATATAGTCTTTAAATGTCACCATCAAGTGTTATGTCCAAAAAAAGTGTACAAAATATTTATCCAACTGTTTAAGTGTCTTGTCAGTTGTCAAATCACATGTGCTGAAAACTCTCCTAAAAGTTCGTAGCAATTAAAAAATTGATCATGCGCCAAATATTTCATGATTATGATTTTGCAAAAGTGTCTGATGATGGATTCTAGTTTTCAACCCCATCATCTCATCAATAAACTTCAAAGGGTTGGTTTCAAATGGATAATTTATCATTTTTTACCTTCATATCCATTTGCAAAGAGTGCACTGCGGTTTGGTTCAATTTGTTGTGAACTGTAAGAGAATTGCAACTACTTGTCGCTGCCGACTTTTGGAACTACGAACTCTTTGTAGTGGTTATGGTGGATTGAAAGCTTAAAGGAATATTGGTTTGTTTTTCTGCAACAAGGAGTGAGCTTTATATACCGGGTACTTTTCTTGATGTTCAATTTCCACTGCCTGAAAATGTATTATCATCAAACCCTAGTTGTTGCAAGTTTTCTATTCATTGCAAACCGGTTTATACAATTGGTGCTATGAACTCCTCTTTTCTTGATAGATTGCACATTCTTTTCCTTCAAACCTTTATGCATACCCATAATACATGTTTTCTAGTGCTGAGAACCAAGAAATTGGTGTTGAGAACCAAGAAATCGCGCTGCAAACTCCTTGTTTTACACAGTTGGTCCGAAATTTGTCTATTTTAGATTTCTTTCAGTTTTGGGTTGTCACATTTTTCTCCAATCTCTTAGCTTCAGTATCATTCCAGATTCTGCAGTGTTGCTTTAGCATAAAATCCTTTTTCCAGCAAACCCTATTTTTTGTAAAATCAAGCAGTAAAACCCTACATTCATTAGTTTCCATCACATATTCTGGTAGCATCTATTATCAGAAGGAGGGTTTTTGATTTAGATGTCACGAAAAATCAACAAGGGGAGAAGATTCATAAAGGAGAAGAGATTGTCAGAGCTGAGCTCCGTGACCTACAATTATTCAATTCAGGTCCATTTTTTAGTGAGGCATTTTAGAAAGTGAGCTTCCTAGATTTTTGTGTGAAGATGTAGAGAGGACACCTTGAGGTTGCCAAGAAGTTTGAATTGAAATTCAATGGGGTAAAGACAAAATTTGGTACACTAGAGTTTGATTTTACAGAGCAGTCCATTTCTAAAGCTACAAAGATACCAGTTCAGGGAGAAATATGGTTCAAGGCCATGTCTCTGAAGTCTGAATTTTCTAAGGATTTCTTAAAACCTGAATATCAAGAATATAACCTATCCAAGGGAGTTCCTAGAAATCACATGATGAATTATTTTGATAAGATACTAAAAGTCATTTAGAGGTATTTTATGTGTGAAGGTAGGTTCAATATGGTTTATCAATACCATATTAGACTATTGATGCATTTTACTGGAAAATAGCCCTTGAATCTACCCTTTTATATGCTCAAAAGCCTTGGGAAGATGTCAGATAAATTTCAAGCCAATTCCAAGCAAGTGGATACCAACATTTTCCATTCTGGTATGATCAAGATGTTAATGTTATAGGAACTAAAAAAGACTAATAGAGATTGGGATGCTTTCCTAGTTGCACCAGGATTTCAACTAGAGGTTGTCAACACACCACAAACAAAGAGAAAGACACCTACCTATGTTGAAAATATTGTGCACAAAGAGTCTAGTAAAAGGAGGAAGATGGTTAAAAAGGATAAGTCATCTTAGTCAACTAATAATATAGGTGAAGGCCCTTCAAAAAATATTGGTGAAGAAACTTCTCCTATGGAAAAGTGTTCACCTATGGAGACATCCTCTAGGAAAGAAAGGAATCTGAAGGGAAAGAATTTTTTTTTTCTCCACTCGTTGCTGCAGAATCTGTTATGCCTAAAAGACCATTTACCAGATCAACAACAAGGCAACATATCTCTGTGGAAGAGGGTGCATCCAAAGCACCAACTCAAAAAATAGTCAAAACTAAGCCTCTTAAAGAGCCAACATAAATTATTGAGATCAAGTCTCCTTCTCATGAAAGGGATCCCACTTTCAAAAGGCTCAAGAGGCAGATGGAAGATGTAAGGGATAAGAATGAATAGGACAAAAAGGAAAATTTGCATGCCAAGATTTAGCTAAAGAAAACTATATATATGGGTGAAGAAACTGTTATAAAGGAAAAGAATTAGGTTAAGGTATCCTTACCTCTGCATAGGCAAATGAAGAGTGTGTAAAATAAGAATAGAGCTTATCAAGATGAAAACAAGAAGTTGAAGGAGGAAGTGCAACAATTGAAGAAACATATTACAAAACATAACCTAAACATGTTAGCTCGGGTGGCCACTAGGAGATGAAGATGAATCATCATATCTGCATCAATATAATCAGTTTTTCTATGGTGTCTTATATATGTAGGCTTATATACCTAAGAAGTATTTTTTTGTTATGTTTCTATAATTATGTCCATATGCTATTTTTGCAAGTCACTTTAATGATTTATAGGTTGTAGCAGACATTAACAAAGGTTGTAAGTCTTATTGCACACTTTTGGCATCGGTTTCTATGTTTTGAAGGAAAATGACATCTACAGGAAAGTTCACATCATATCCTACTGAAGGCATTGTTAACTGCTAAAACTAGAACAGTTTGCAGTGCACTCACTGCGAACTTGATAGTTAGTTTGAATTTGAACATTAGGAGGGATTCCACCTGTCATAAGAGGTTCGAGTGAATCCTCAAGATATTAGTTAGACATCAAGGGAAACTTGTTCCCAAGATCCAACTCCATCAAATCTTCCCGCAATGAGTTGGATGCAATTGTATTTATTATTACCGACAACATATTGAAATCTAGCAGATTGTTAGATGTTGGTTTGTTTTTTCTGTTGCCACACCTCTCCGAGGTGAATAATCCAATGTAGGATTTAGGTGGTAAGACCTAGAGGGAATTTTGATGCTTTTTGTTATTTAAGATGTAATCTAGCTCCATAGGAGGGTTCGAGTAGTTATTGTGAGGCTCATATTACTCTTTCAGATTGTAAACTCTTTCCAGAAGATGTATGTACAGATTTAAGACTCTTGAATGGTTAATGATAAAATTTTCTTCTACTATTACATGCTATCCTTCTCTCTTATTTTGATTTTGTATATTGGTAAATGATTTATCTTTATTGATTGTTTCTATGGAATTACAGTGATTGATTTACTGTCTTTTGTTCATGCAAGTGTTTTCAAAACATATCATCTTGTTAACCTAGAGGTTCCTTCTTAGTGAGATTTCCCCTATATGTGTACTAGAGTGCCTGAAGTAGTTTGGTTCATATATTCACATTTTCTTCTTCATTATTCCATCTTTTCCCTTTTATCCTTTCAATTGATTAGATATTGTTCAAGCCTTGCTTGCTAAAGTATGTTTTATGGAGATTTTGTGTTGATACTGTGAATTGAGTTTCTCATCCCTTCGCTACCCCTAAAACTAAAATTATTATCTTTTACAAAACTGCAAATTTCTGATGGGTATTAGGCTTGCACCTATGACAGTCTAGCTGAGACTTCTAGTGCTAACATATTTGGCGTCATTGTCGGGGAGGTGAAATTGAAGATCTTTTCTTGGGATATACGACAATGATACTACTAGTTTTGATGGTGTACAAAACCTATAATAGAAGTTAAATGCATAGTGCACTTGGCGACTCTAGATTCAGTCGTGGCTACTAAGAGAAGAAGAACAAGAGATAATCCAAACCTAGAGAAAATCATAAAGAAGGGAAAGGATTTGCAAGGAGCCTCATATTCTAAATCTCCAGGTAATACTGGGAACCTACCTGATTATGTCTTTCATACACTAATTTTTATTTCTAAATCTGTTCATTTACCTGAGGCTCAAACCCCTTTAAAAGTCCAACTAGAAGGTCATCCTCTTGAAAATACACATATTTCTCCTAATTTGAAAGAAAAGAGACTTGAAATTTTTCATTTTCTTGCATCACCTGAACTTGTTAAACGACTCAGACTTGAAAGTTTAGAATATTTTCCTGCTTTAGGATCCCCAAACTCTAATTTACCCAAGTCCATTAAATCTAAAATAAAAGGAACTTCCTTCCCTAAAAGGACCTCAACATAAACATCAAAGACTGGCCCAATCCCTGTCAAGTCCGAGTCTTCTAAAGTCTTGAAAGAGAATCTTTTTAGTGAAATTATTTTTCCTCTTCCTAGATTAGAAGAAGAAATCTTTGAGACTTCTGAAATTCCATTACTTGTTGAGTCTGAAAAATAATCCGTTTTTGAAAAAGTTGAGAAAGGATTAGAGTGGGTGGAATGGGAATCCCTTTTTCTTGATGTTTTAAGTGTTGATTGGCATAAAAATTTTCAAGATGAAAGAGAGAAAGTTCCATCCTTTGTTCAAACTCTAGTAGGATCAAAAAATTCAAAACCCTCTTCTCCTTATTCTACTATGTCTGTTAGTTCCTTTGTTGTAGCCTCATCACTCCTAAGAGCCAAACACTCGTTTCTCCTAAGATGGCATGAGTGGATCCACCTCTAAATAGAATGGATGCCATTGTGGTTGCTAGGTATGCACCATTAGTGCTTCCTCAACCCATGAATGCTCTCCCAGTTGGATATTACCTTAGTTACATGCCCAAATTCTCAGGAGAAGAATATATTACTACAAAAGAACATCTTGATGCCTTTTACAATTATGAAAATAACTTGAACATTTAAAATAAAGATGTCCGGATGAGGGTCTTTGTGCAAAGCCTATATGGGGAAGCCTGAAAGTGGTTTAGAATTTTACTCACATGATCAATAGCTAGAATTGATGCCTTGGATGATGCTTTCTTGAGGAATTGGGGTGACAAGAAATATTTTTTGTACTATATTACAAAATTTGGTGCTCTCAAAAGGAAAGAGTGTGAATTTGCGTTTGTTTTTTCTAAAAGTTTCAACAAAATGTACAATAAGATTCCTACTGAGATTAATCCCACTGAGACTTATGCAAAAATAAATTATGAAAGTGATTTTGACCCAGATTTATGTCTATTGTTGAGAGAAAGAAGGTCTGGAACATTGGCTCATATGCAAGATTCTGCCTTGGAAGTTGAATCAAATATACTAGCAACAGATAAGTTGAGGTGCATATCTTACATTGATCCATATTATTTTTGAGAACGAAATGAAAGAAAATATACTACAATGAAATACACATAAATATTGCCAGAGATAGAGAAATACAATAATACACAATTTCTATTAATGAAAAAAATGTATAGAGACTGTAAAAATACAGAGTGAAAGACTCACTAGAATGGTGCTGACTTATCTATGAGAAGATATGTGACGATGTTGGGCCCCAAAAACCCCCTTCTTTATTTTTAATCAAAATCTAGGGTCCCTCAAAATTTTACTTGGATTCTTCATTTTTTTTCCCTTTGATTTGATTGGATTGGTATTGGTTTTCTTTGTTTCGAGGTTGGTTTGAATTTATATTCTTTTCATTGGTTTGGTTTGAATTTCATAAAATTCAAATGCCATTTCATTTTTCTTTCTACAAAGTTTTGATGTTGATGGACGAGCTTCATAATTTGGGAGTTTGTTATTACCTCTTCCTTATTGCATTTATCTTCTATGAGAATGGCTTGGTTTAAGAAATGGATTACTAAAAATTATTTTACAGGAAGAAATATTATTGCGACACATCTTTTCTATGACATTTGTTCACATTTGATCAAATTTGAATAAGGGAGAGACGAACATATAAATTTTAATTTAAACAAAAATATTAATTTTTATCAACTGTTTACTTTCGTTTAAATTATGATTATGTTGTTGTATTTTTCTCATTAGCAATCATTTTGACAAAATCATTTGGTAGGTTTAATTAATTAATTTTTTTTGTGAGTTTGCATCTCATTTCAAAATCAAAATAATTTTATTTTTTTTATCTATCATTTGTTTGATTTTGTGAAAACCCAAAGTTAATATTTTTCTCCTCTCCATCAAATTGAAGCTTCTTTCTGTTCTTGAGCAGTGTCTTTCACTATGTAAAACCCCACATGGAAGTCGTAGGGTATGAATGCTCGTTTCTTGTCCTTAACTAGTGTAGTGTTATATCTTTGTAGGATCATTTGACAAAATATTTCTCTTATAATGAGCTGGTCAGGGGCGTGAGCAAGGAGTAAATGTGGTGCTTCGGTGGCCCATAACACCCTGATATAAGTTGTGTGTTTCTCTAGATACTAGTGGCCTACCTTCGATATCATTTTCTTGGTTGCTACAGACAACCTTGGACATTCCTTTTTAAATAAAATGAAATAAACTCAGACGATGAATTCATCACAAATAAGGGAATAAGATTGTGTGTGCCTGTTCTCCCATAATATGTTGAAGTAGACATGAACACGTAGTTTTGCAATGTGCCATCTTAAATTCATATCGGTAAAAGGTGGAGTAAGTTTGCATTAGTTATTCACCATATGAATTTAAGTTGGCACGTTGCAATTCTTGTGCAGGAGTTGGATCGGTCTGTGGAAAAATCCCTCTACAGACTAGCACTTAGGGTTTTATTATGCACGCAGAAAAGACCTAAATATTCCTACTTTCTACCGTCGTCCTGGACCTAATCCCCATTATTCTTAAGCAAATACATAGTTAAGAATATCAAGTGAGCATACCTTATTTCGGGCGTTTGATATCGATCCTTCTTCACACATGATCGCTCTTTGACTGTAGCTCTCCTCCCAAGGATAACCTGCATTCACACAAGACAAACAAATAACTCCACATGCATTTGATATATAGATTAATGGGTTAGAGATTCAAACAACATGTATGTAATAAACCATGAAAAACCTCATATGGTGGGACGGGGAAAGTACTTCTTTATTATTAACTTCAACAAATCAACTTACAATGATGAATCCGACCACTGCTCCATGAACCTAGTCCTGGGCTCCTCTTCGACTGTCCTCCAACTTCTTTGCTCTATATTTCTCTTTGCACAAGGAAGGCTAAAGGTTGGGACAAAGGGAATACACAATCGGGTATAGTTTCTTTACTATGATTCTCCTCTTTCAAATGAGACCCCTAACCCTTCTTTTATAGGCTTGAAGAAGCTAGGTATTTGGTCGAACTCTTGGCCATGTATGGCCAGAAGGTTTAGTTAACTCACGCAAAGTTGTGTGTTCCATCAATAACGTTCCTTTTTTCATGCTTTTATAGGTACACGCGGGTTGTTTTAGGTCAACTAGTGTGTACATGCATGTAGTAATGGAGCAGGGCACGCGGGCCTTTATAAAAGGTGTTTTTAAGAAGAGTTGTTCAGCAGAGTTTTGGCAAAGAAGGAATCTGAGATGGCCTGATGCCAGGAAAGCATGTCTGGTGCAAATTAGGATTATAAAAGATGCCCCCTAATGTGTGAGGTCAAAAGAGAATCTGATGGCCAAAATACATTAACAATCTTCACCAATGTGTCGAACAAGTGAGCCCAGGGACCAAAAATCGGGAGGTGATGTCTGCAAAAATAACAATTGTCTCACCGAGGTGGGCATACCCATGCTCAGGATAAAATAAAATCATGGCTACCAATAAAATACACTGTAGATCCATGTCATATAACTATATAAAGTGTAGCCGCAAACAATACACAACGGAGATACATCTCGAAATCAAAAATATATACATGTAGAGTATCCATCTTCTTAGAAGCTGCTAAGGCCTGATGGCTAGAGATGAGGTCTTGCGAGCTCGAGAAAAAACTTCAAACTCTTCAAAACTCGGGTAGGAGTGTAATATGAGTGTATGAATTCACTACCCAGAGGTCTTTGATGGCTCATCGGTCATGGACTAGAGAATCTTGATGATCAAACTGAAAACTTCATTGATTTCGAACAAAGACTTGATTGGACATTCAAGATGGTCGGGTATGAGGGAAAGAGAAAAACTGCAGAGGGGCTGACTTAGGCTTGGTAAAAACTTCCCTTGGACAATAGCACGATAAATGATGAGACTCAGGCAGCATGGCATTAACATAATTTTACGAGGCAAGATGCAACACAAACTCTCCATATGTTTGGAAGAATAACCAAATGGAGGAGGACACAACTCTATGTAGTGAGAACAACTTCCTAAGGTCATATTAAATCCTAGAGTTTGACGAACAAATGGACAGATGTGCGTTATCCAAGGGAGACTCATTATGCTGCCAATAAAGAAAATACTTTTCCCTTCCTCTTTTTGGGGTATATTTAACTTTTTTGTCTTTTTCAATAATTTTGAAAAAAGAATAAAAGAATGTTACGTTACAAAGGAGGAACAAGTGCTGCACACATACAAGTTCAAGGAACAAGGATAAGACTGATGTTCAGAGTAAGGAAACTCGGGAAAAATCCTCCAGGGGCCAAAGGTGTCAAGACGCAGAGGAAAAGTGCTACAGGGCTTGCGTATAAGGCATTCTTTAGAGGGTTCAATTGAGAGCAACATGGAGCCGAAATTTGGCCAAAGACACGTGTATGCAAATGTGATTAATAAAACACACAATGGTAACGTCCTTCGATGTGAGTTTAACAAGCCCAGATAAGGTAAGCTCGACAGTTTTTCATATTTAGAGAGTCTGAAAAAACGTAAAAGGAGACTCTACTGGGGTACCTTTTTTTATGGTAGTCTAGTCGGTTCAAAAAAGGGGTAAACTAGCACCGACAAGATGTCTATTCAAAGCCATTTTAATGAGTGTGATAAAGGCAAGATCACTTGGCCACTTTTTCATTTTTAAGGAGTCTGAAAAAATCTTAACTATGGACTCCGTCAGGAATGTTCTTCTGGACCATTTTAATAAGTGTGAAAGAATAAGGTCACTCAATGATCTTTTCAATTTTAGGGAATCTGAAAAGAGCTTAATTATGGACTCCGTGGGGGTTCCTTTTTCGTAAATTTAGTCCCTCAGGCCCGAAAAAGGGTTAAAATGATACCTAAGAGTACTCTTCTAGAGAACTGAAGTTCCTTAGAGTATACCTGTGTTCGTACAGTTGACCGTCCGGACCGAAAAAGGGTTAAAATACTGCCAGACAGACGTGACTTTGAAATTTCAATTTAACGAGCGTGAAAGGCCACAAGATCCCTCGACAATCTTTTCATGTTTAGAGGGTCTGAAAATGGTTTAAAATAAGACCCGTTATGTCTTTTGGGAGTCCCGAGGGTGAGGTCAAGACTGAAAAGGAATCATACAAATGAGGCTCAAACTCATAATCAAGAAAAAGAACAAGGACTCCCGAGCCTACAACGATTAGAGACAGCATGGACACCATAATGCAACCAGGATCTACCTAGGGCATCCATGTTTCGGTAAGCTCTACCACCAACTCACGACACTTATAAAGAAACAATGATGGTTCTGTGTCGCAACCTGATGGGATTGATCCTATGGAAAAGGGATAAAGACAACGAGATACAAAAGTCAGGGTGGAAACCTAACCTACATGCTCAAGTTGATCATCTGAGATTTTTCCACGGACCGTCAAAAGTTACCCAAAAATCCAAAAAATATGTCTTGATACCCAATCATACCCTTTCAATGCAACTCCTGAATCACTGTAAATGGTTTTTGGTTTAAAGAAAATGATAAGGGGGGAAAAAAAGTGACAAAAAGAGGCCAAAAAGTCTATAAATAGAAGCTGGCAGCTCATTATCACCATTGTTGATTTGGAAATTGACTCTGGAGCAAAAAACCCCCTTTGATAAAAGTGGTGATTCCGAGAGCTACAGTGGATGAAATGACCATCTGTCTGGACCAAGTAAGTATAAATTCTCTCCTCTTGCAATTTAAATATTTATTTATGCTCTAGAAGTGGATCCAACTCTTGTGCAAGAGTTGGATCGGTGTTGGTTGAAGCTTGCTGGACTAAAGAGTACGCTACTTCAGCTGCGCACAAGGGCATGGACATGCCTGGGTGCGTTGTCCCATCCATCATGGCCGATGGGGAAGGGAGTATCCACAGATTGTTGAAGTAAGTCGTGCGAAACGACAAAACTTGGAAAATCTCAACCTTATGGTGGTCAGATATGAACTTGACATCGCCTTGAGGGGGTGGGTAATTGAAGGTACCCATCAAAGATGGGCACAAACCAACCCCTACGTTGACTACGCCTGGTTGAGGATTATCAATCATCGGGACTGTGAATACCCCCAAGGAAGGGTTAGGTCTGGAGAAAGAAAATTGATCAATGGTCACAATCTGGTCATCCTGTGGAAACAACAAGACCCGAAAAACTGTAGCAACCACTACTTGCATGGCATAAGTCCAACTCCTTCCTAACAAGATATTGTAGTTGAGGGACATGTTGACTACTTCTACCTCGATGCACATGGTCTTCCCTCCTAACTGCACGGGGAAAGATGGAATGATACCATGTGGTCGGAATGAACGACCGTCAAAAGCAGTGAGAAGAGTAGGTGACGGAGACAAAATGGGCTGGCCAATGGACTTCCAACATGCCAACGACATAACGCATGTCGAGGCACCCTCATCAACCACCGTGTGGAAAATATTTCGAGTAAAAGTTTTCGTGGGGTGAGCCACTACTATCTGAAACGCTACGTGGTAAGGTAGACGAGGTTTTAAGTCAGTTGTATCCAGCATGATGGTATCCATATTACAAGTCTCGGTAGATCCTAAAGCGGTTAACAAAGCTTTCCTCTAGGAAGGGAAGATTTGGAGGACCTCCAAAGTAGACATCACACAAGGGGTTTGAGACAAATCCTCCACCACAGAATAGTTCTGGGTGGCCCTTGCATTTGGGTTGTGAGAATCTTTTTTGAACACACCTTTTGGGATGTGTGTCATTGTTTCGCCCAAAGTCTTCTCAATCTGTAGAGGAAGAGATGGGAGTTCAACTTCTTTGCCCTTCTCAGAAGTTTTGGGTTTACTGTAGCCATGCGCTCTAGTTGATATAAAAGCATCACCCTTCATCATATACACATTCTCGGATGCAGGATTTTTCGAAGACGGAGAGGGTCCTTGACTTCCCCCTTCCACGCTTGTAGAGGCTTGGGTGAGGTTTTGTCCATGTTGAAATGGATTGGTTAACACAATAGGCTATTGTTGTGTCACAAACTTTTGGGCCTCTGCAAGCCGAGGACATTGTGGGGTCCGGTGGTCTTCCACGCATAGGTTACATGGATACCTCGCCTTCCATTTCTCAATGTTTCCCTCACCAACATTATTAGTGGGTTTCTTATCCCCCTTACCCTTCTTTCATTGTTTTTTCTTTCCTTCAGGCTTCTAGGTGGCCTTTAGATTTGTCGATTGCACTGTGTGTACATACAAAATTTTAGTAGGGGGAGTAGCCAAAATAATAGTTTGGCTAGCCGCTGTGTGTTGTATAGACAATTTCTGCAATTGATTCGTCAGTTGCTCAGTGGGCTTTGTTGTGCTAAACCAAAAACACCATCAGCATGTGGTCTATCTCTCTGTCTGGTTTTATCAAGTATTGAGCATGGTGCATCTAGCAAGATCTCATATAATAAAATGATTGAGAATAGATTAGCTCAAGCTGTTGAGATCTCATGATGGTGTCTTCTTCGGAAAATACTCTCGACGTCACGATGTCTTTGGATAACTGTGGGACCAAAGACGTAAGGAACCACTCGAGCAGGAATGCTGGTGGGACTGGCACCTTAATTAAACTCTTCTGGCATCTCCATTCTTGGATGTGATGAGAGATATGGTCCGCTTTTGTTTGTGCGAAATTGGCCAACAATTATGTGCCAGCGTTGTATCTCACAGATAATTGGAAATGGTTTAGGAAATCCATTTCCAATTTGACGAAGGAAGAGTATCTTGAGTGGTCGAGCTCAATGTATCATTTTGCGGCACTCCCAATGAGAGTACATTGAAACAATTGCAACTGTACGGAGTCATCTTTCAACGAGTTAGATGAGAACCAAAGATGGAAGGTAGTCACATGATCTCCTGGATCTTCATTAGGCTTAGCTTCGAACTTTGGTATGTCTGAAGGAAACTTCATCGGCATAGGGGGCCAACGTGGATCGTGATAGATAGGGTCATTCAAAACCCTTGTCAAGTCTAGCAAATGTAAGGTTTCCAGGAAAGGTAGTTTGGGTTGTTGGTGATAACCTGGGAAAAAGGGACCTGGAGTTTGACTGGCACCAGGTTGCCAGGAAAAGTTCACCTGCTGGCCTGGGTTCTGGTAAAAACCATGGCCATGACCAGTGTATGAATTCTGCGTGTGAGGAGACATCATCCGCTGATTCCCAAAATAGGACGTAGATGGTTGGGCATGCATTACATTCGGAGGACTTTGGGAAGGGTTGCCCCATGTCGATCCTATGGGGATAGGCATAGTACCTTGTCTAGTATTCCATTGATTGTGAAAATAATTACCCTAGATTGGCATTCCTGACGAGGGAACGGATCCCTGCCAAGAATTCCAAGGCCTTGATGTGGAAGAAGTTCATGGGTTTTCTCCCTGTGCAGGAATAATACCCTGCATAAGAATAGGTTGTCTGAAACTGGGATTTCCCCCAGTCAGGAAAGCAACCGACGAGAAGGAGTTGTTACCAAATGCATCGAACAAAGAAAATGGTGTCAAACCTACTAGAATATTATGCAAATGTGGTCCTTGAATCCTTGCTCCAAATAAACTATGGTGTGAAGGTGGCCCGATGGATTGCTGATGCGTTCCATCGAGCGAAGGGGACGAAGGAAGTATATGACCTCCCCCATAAGGGAAAGTGTTAAAAGGAGCTAAAGTGCCCTCCATGTGGCCTTGCAGAGGAGTGTTAGAGCTCCCTGCCCCCAGACCTAAAGTCTGTGAAGTGGAGTAGGAAAGTACACGACTTGTACCTGAGCTAGGCATCCTGTATGGGAACAGAGGGTCTGTCGCACTTGGTATGAAAGGGGTAGTGGCCGCTGCCATAGACAGAATCAGACCACTGTGTGAGGTAGAGGTGGTCGAGACCATAGTTGCTCGAATCAGTGATGGTGGGTTAGGAGGTGGAAAATATCTTGTGGTGACAACCGTAGTGGGTATTAAAGAATTCCCAGAAGGAGTGACAACATTTGTTTCCATTGCTGCGTGGGACACTATTTGACACTCATAAGGGTGAATTGGTACGATGATGGGCGTTGAAAGATTAGTGGTTGGAGTTTCAGGTGGACCAAGAGCTTTCTCTCTAAAGTATAAAATGGTCATTTCCTTCGGATGTTGGTTGGGCACAATTTCTTGTGACCCGGTCGCTTCAAAAGACCCTTGTTGGTCTAGCTTTCGCCTTAGTGGTGGCAAGGGTGGCTCTAGTGTAACTAGTGATAGGCCCAAAATCCTTCGTGACTGGAGGAGCTTGTGATCCTCCACTGTGTGAGAAGATCAAAGACACTCTAGGGATTTCTATTCGTTCAAAAAACAACACACACTAAAAAAGTCCCTACACGATAAAACAAGCAAACACTAAACTAATTGGAAGAATAGTTACAACAACCAACACTAGAGGAACTTAACGGTGCTACTGAAACTTGAACACGGATGTCTGTCTATTCTATTTGTTAACTCTGCAAAGTGTGGCCTGATGTCTGTCCTAGGTACCATGGTATACCTCCGTAGTCACCTATGTATGTCTCTAAAAATATAGGAAACTAGGTTGCCAGCGTGCGAACAATCACCAGGCGGGTACAGTCGAAAGTCGAGTAGACCACAATGAGAAAGGTATCGAGCCTGAAACCTATAAAGGGTATCAAAAGAAAGTGGTTCAGAAGACAATTGAGGACCTCTAACAGATTCGAGACCCATGAAGCTCCATGGCAAATGAAATCGACGGAATCCCAAGACAAGCCCTCTATATGTGTTCTCCACTACGATTGGTCCATCTTTGGAGGGGTTACCTCGGTTGGCTTTCTGCACGCGACCTCATGTTTATCCCCTGTGTTAGAGGGGGGTCCTGGATAACTTTCACGATACTGGACTTTGACACTCCCTAACTCAGACTCCAATGTTTGATTTTAATGGCCTTGAAGAGTTTCCTCTCCAACCTAATTCAAGGCCCTAACCCTAAACTAGTTGGTTGACCCTACAAACATAAAAAGTCTAATGAATTTTGGATTTAGCATTAATTTTTATGGCTTGTCTTAAGTCAAAGGTTATGAAAGTGAAACTAGTGATGCTTGAAAGACGAAAGAAAAATAAACAAAAAGTTGGAAACAAAAACCTTTACTTAACTCAACTCTTAAACAACTTTTCAAACTTAAAATTTTTTCTAAGATCTTTGAATAGAAAACTCAAAGAAAGATTTCACTCGACTAAGAGATACTTATGATATATGTAAACCGTCAAGAACTTATGAAAGCAAAGACTTTCCTTGGTTACTAATGCAAAACAACACTTTTTAACCAAACAAAGAAATAAAAGTTTTTTTTTTTATTTGAATGCTCACAAAGCAAAAAGGAAAAATATCAACAAGTCAAAACCAAGAAAACTTCTGGCCTAAGCGCAGATCACAAAGAGTCACTTTAAAAATCACACACAAACAACTTAAAATTGGACTCTCACACTTGTCTAAAAACCCTATAAAAGAAAATTTTGAGGAAAAATTCTAAATGAATAAAGAAATCTATTGCTGTGATCAAGCCTAAGTTACTAACCACTATAACAGAGACCCAAAAACCTGAGAGGTATAACTCTTGTCAAAGGAAAGGATGACTGCCTCACCTTCAACAAAAATTCTCTCCACAAACACACAACTAACAATTCAACAACAAGTGTGTGCACACGAGCTGTGTAAAGTCAGAGCGCGTGTACACGTGTTCTGACATTATACAGGCTGCATGTATATATGAAACTTTGAGATAAATGAAAATCCAAGCAAGCCAGCCCAGGCAGAGACTACTAGTATTGAGAATCAGAATCTCTTAAAGACTTAGCCACTTACTTTAACAGAAAAAAGAAAACAATTCAAGGAAAACTTCATAGAACAAACCAATCTGAGGTGAAACCTAGGCTATAGACTGCAAACAACAAAGACTAGAAAGGCACCAACTTCCTTTGTTTTCTAGCTACAACTAGAAGGAGGCTCCAACCCCCTAGTTTCTCAGG